>JASEVX010000368.1:0-161052 GCA_031761405.1 Serripes groenlandicus
AACATTCTTTTCGACGTCCGGGACATGTGGCACACGTCATCCATCTGCCACCAATGCACTATCAGTTTTTATGAAAAAGGAGCAAGTTGCTTTGAAAAACTGTCATGTGAAATACTGGTGACAGAAATGTGAACTGGCCGCCTTGTTATGACTGAACAGTTGTTGAAAACGGCGTAAAACCACCCCAATAAATCGATCAATCCGTCTAGCGTTACGGTATAAACAATTGACAGATAATTCAACCATAATCACTCTCTTTCCTATCTATTGGGTGGGGAACTAATTATCTATATAACTTTGGTAATGTTATAAACTAGGTGCAATGCATACATTGAATAGATTAGGAGACGGCTTAAAGATTGCTATATATATGTTAATTCGCTACCAGTGAAATGTTCCTCCAAAAAGATCACGTGATCATGTTTATCATACTAGCAAAGTATTTTCATAGGAAATCAATACTGTTATAGGAACAGTCAATTCGTTTAACTATTTAACCCTTTCCCAGATACAACAAATCTGCAGCAGACGACCTTGAAAACATCTTGGTGAAACATGGAAAATCTGTAACGATGAATGTTTAATTATTGGGGAGGAAATGAAAACATTGTGGCAAAAGGGGAAATTTCTCGTTTTGAGCATTTTCTCCTTTTGTCACAATGTTTTCCAAATTTGTCTGTTGCAGAGACGTCAGAAAGCGTCTACATGTATATGTGGGAAAATGTCAAGAGATGCATCCATTAACATTATTAAAAAAGGCAAAACATGGTTCTGATACGGAAATAAATGCTTACGTTTGGGATTTTAATATATACTTGCCAGGCAGTGAGAGGGAGACATATTATGAGCGTATGAATTATGTACTGATATACATTTTTGACCTTGGGCTTTAGCCCCTGGTCATAGTAGTAAAACCATTTGTTCGGAGCTGCAGCTTGCCAAATGCTGTTAACACCCAACAACGCAATTTAGGGTGAGACTGCGCGGGGAAAATAGTTCATCATGGATTCAACAAAACTGCATTTAAAAGGTTAAGATATTATAATGTTGATGGAACACCAGTGAAAAAACTTAAAGCGTGAGTTGTCCAATATAAGTTTAACAAATGCTTAAGAAATTAACATTCGCTAAGTGGAACGGAAAAGTTCAAAGAGGTCGCGTGAAAAATGCCCGTAGTAGGACCCGTGCGACGAAATATTAATGGTAAACAAAGAAGTGCGTGACAATTGCGGTGGCGAATTTAGACCCCCCCCCCCCCCCCCCCCCCCCCCCCAAGCTTTCCACATAGACTGTTAGCCCATTGGTGAACGACGAATGAAGCTTCTCACAGTGACTTTTGTCAAACGTCGGAAACAATGTTGGCCGAGCTTGGATTCGAACTCATAACCCCTGGATTGACAAGCCGCGTCGGTACCGGGGCTCGATGTTTTCTATAATGGAAAGTGAAATTATTACTCTAGTTTTATCCCAGAATTATGATTCTAATATTTCAAGACAACTTTTGTACAGTTTTACAACTTTGACTATTCTATCTATAATCTTGAGTTTTGCACATTTAACTCTTTTTTCCTTGATTGACGTGCATTAATCTATCTGAACAGCAACACTCTCTGACATATTTACTAGGTAGGATTTAATAACATTTCCATATAATTCGATACTTTCTGGGGGTACATAGGTTTGCACCGCTGTTGGCTATACACGGGGATATAGGATGGATCACTAGTATTTACAGACGATGGATAAGCCTGATTCGATACTGGAACAGATTGGTAAAATTCGATGAGAACAGACTCACAAAGGTTATATTTAATAGGGACTATAGACTGTGTCGTAATAATTGGTGCAGTGAATTAAAAGATGTGCTAAACAAACTTGACTTAATAACCTTCTACGACAATAAAACCACAATAAACATGAAAACAGTAAAAGATAAAATACACCTTTATTATAGTAGCGTATGGGTAGATAGTGTGCAAAATGTCCCGAAACTAAGAACATACATCAAGTTTAAGACCGAATTCATAACTGAGAGTTATGTTATGTTTAATCTGACAAAATGTGAGCGTTCAATGCTAGCCCAATTTAGGTGTGGGATTCTCCCCCTTAGAATCGAGACAGGGCGATATATTGGAGAGCACCCCGAGGAACGACTTTGTAATATGTGCGAAACAGATTCAGTTGAAGATGAAACTCATTTTCTAATAAACTGTGAATTTTATAAACATATTCGTTTAGAAATATTTGAAGACCAATTCAATGATGCTACATTTAACCAGTTAAGGGATCATCATAAAATGAGATACCTTATGAACAATCATCCTCGAAAATGCGCTAAATTTATTGTAAAGGGTTATCGAAAGAGAAGATCAGCCATGTATCATAACTAATCTGATTGGTGTTTACCTGTATTAGACTCTGAAATAGAAACCTGTCTTGCGAAAACACGTCATGCCTCATTGATTAACCGCGAAAACCTATTTCGTTTTCGTTGAAATGAAATAATTGGCTCTCGCGTTTAACGACAACGTTTTTATGTGTATTGAAAACAGCACATAGCTCTCAACTTATTATAACCATGGGATCAACTACGTCTGAAAACACCGCATAACTTATGAACATACCGTAGAGTTCTTCACTGTGAAAGGGTAGTTTTCTTATAGTCGCTGCTTAAGGAAAATGCTGACTCCGTTGATTACGACGTTTTCAAAGTGTCTACATTCAGCAAGTTTCTCTGAAAACATCTGATATTAAACTTAGCGATTGCGGATTATAAATAATATGATGTGTTATGACTTTATCTCATTATATGTAAATATGTATATACGTATACACATATAGGTGACTTATAGGCCCAAAGGGCCGGGTGTGATCATTTTTGTTTTTTATATGATATTGTTAATCATAATATGTTTCACACATGTCACTTTAATAAACAATTTCTTATCTTTCTTATCCCCCCCCCCCCCCCCCGCTCTTCACAGAAGGTAACAATTAACAATTTAATACACAGTTTACCACCAATGCACCCAGAACTAAGTTGTAGCGGTAGCGTGCAAACGCAAAACTTATCTATCAACCGGGCGACCCGATCGCGCTGTGGAGGCATTAACGGCATTCTCGTAAGAATGTTTGTCTTAATAATATCTAGGTCAAGTTCGAATATGGGTCGTATTGGGTCAGAAACTAGGTCACTAGGCCAATTGAAAGGAAATATTGTTAACACACTGGAGGCTGCATTTTTAACTTGAGCATGTTTAAACTGTATTAGAATGTTTGTTTTGACGATATGTAGGCCAAGTTTGAATATTGATCATAAACTAGGTCACTAGGCCATATTGAGGGAAAATATTGTCAACAATGTAGAAGTCACATGTTTTAAAATGTTGTCAGAATGTTGATCTTATGATATCTAGGCCAAGTTCGAATATGGGTCATGCCAGGTTGAAAACTAGGTCACTAGGCCAAATTGAGGGAAAATCTTGTTAGTTAATACTCCTGAGGCCGCATTTCTGCTTCAGCAGCTTGACATTTTGTCAGAAAGTTTGTATATCTATATGATATCTAGGCCAAGTTTGAATATGGGTCAAGCCGGGTCAAAAACTAGGTCACTTAGCCAAATTTAATTGAAATCTTGTTAACACTCTATAGAGGCCTTATTTTCAACTTGAGCATGTTGAAACTTTATCAGAATGTTTGTCTTGATGACATGTAGGTCAAGCTCGAACATGGGTTATAATGGGTAAAAAAGTAGGTCACTAGGCCAAATTGAATTGAAATCTTGTTAACACTCAAGAGGCCTTATTTTCAACTTGAGCATGTTGAATTATTGTATTAATGATATCCAGATCAAGTTCGAATATGGGTCACATTGGGTCAGAAACTAGGTCACTAGGTCAAATTGAAGAAAAATCTTGTTTACTCTGTAGAAGCATCTTTTTTGGCTACAGCAGCTTGACATTTTGTCAGAATTATATTTAAATGATATCTAGGTCAAGTTTGAATATGGGTCATGCCGGGTTACAGACTAGGTCACTAGGCAAAATTGAAGGAAAATATTGTTAACACTATGGATACTGCATTTTTAGCTTGAACATGTTGAAACTTTATCAGAATGTTTTTTTGATGATATCTAGGTCAAGTTCTAACATGGGTCATGTTGGGTCAAAAAGTAGGTCACTGGGTCAAATTAAAGGAAAATCTTGTTAACACTCTAGAGCCAACATCCCCAGCATTTTAGTAATTTCAGTACTTTGATTTATAATTATGATGTAAATTAAAACCATAGTTTTTAATAACACCCACCCCTGCCACCATTTGTAATGTGTACTGGCGTTAAGCCATCGCGGATCACCCATCCGGGCACTAACCGCGATGAACGTTGCTTAACTTTACACAAAGATCAACCACTCTACCAACGCCGCCATAAACGCCGGCTTCCACAGCAAGGCTGTAGAAGTGATATTTATACATATACCTATTACCCGTTCCCGTTGCATTAAAAAGATGTGATCATACAGATGTGACCTGTAATTAAGATATTGATGTATCATGCACGTGAAGCATTGCCTCCTATGCATAATCCAAATTTCAGTATGTCCACGCTTCAAATTTGGGTATTTAAGTCCGGCGTTTTGAAAAGTTTATTCATTATCTGTGAACATGTTACGAAGACGATTATCAGAGGCTCATAGTTTGCAAATTATCGGCATGCGGTCAACAGGGATGCCCTTTAATACAGGATCTATTGGTGGGACGAGAGCCGGTTTCTGCTGCATGTAAAAGATGGACGAATGAGAGTTTAGAGACAGAAACATACGGTAAATACGGCGCAGTTCATACGCGACTCATTCGCTAGCCATACGCAGACTACGCAGGTAATACGCTGGTTATACGCTGGCGATAAGCTACTCATACGATACTCAAAGGTTCAATACGAGAAGTACATGTATACAAACAATTTTATGTTTTCAATGGCTTTTTGTGCGTATGAAAATTAATACAACGAGTACGTTTCTCTCATACGCAATAGTGTTTCTAATTAAACGTGTTTACAGTCAAAGCAACAGGTGAACCTTGTTTCAATGCAATATGCGTTCTTCTACAGTTTTGTAAAATGTTGCAATTTATCTGTACATATTTTGAAATTTATCGGTAAAGATTACCATGACAAAAGGGAGTGTATGAACCGTTTTCGAACACATCTCAAACAATCGATTTAATGCTTTACAAGAATAAACATATTTGTATTAAAGTGTCCCAAATCTGCCCACGCATGGATTTTCTTGTATTCAGAATGGAAATGCTACTGCTTTGTTAAAATGATTGCAGTATTCCTATACAGTTCTTCAACGTACCAAGTTATATGTAGCATTGTAGCATTGTAGTATTGTTTTTTACGCATGCCTCTTTCATAGCAAATTCAGTTTTACTTTTAAAGTCTGTTATATCTAGTTTCAATAAATTACAATTATGCGTAGTCTCTAGATGGTTAAAAACAGTCAAGCTTATGTCACTGTTTTCAGTCCTAACGCATAGCTGGGTTGATTCACCCATGTCCCATGAGTTTGTGAACTGTGAGGGTGATTGGACATAAATGCAGTTGAAAACGGCCTATAAACCCCAACAATACAATCACATTGACTTGTGAAAACATGATGAGCAATGGCTCCTCTTACCACACTGTTTTCAGTCCTATTCCATAGTTGGCTTGATTCGCCCAGGAGGCATGAGTATGTGAACTGTGGGGTTGATTGGACATACATGCTGTTGAAAACGGCCTAAAACTCAGTACAGTATACTTAAAACGACCTTTGAAAACATGATGAGCAATGGCTCCTCTTACCACACTGTTTTCAGTCCTATTGCCTAATTGGGTAGAATCACCCAGAAAACATGAGTATGTGAAGTGTGATTGCGATTGGGCAAACATGCTGTTGAAAAATCCCAACAATGCAAGCACAACGACCTTTCAAATTCTTTATCACAATGTTTTCGATAGTTCATTTATAGGGAGTTTATGCATGTAGGAACGGGGTTATGGGAAAATCGTTCACTGTACCACCGAAAGTGTTTTTTGGCCTGCAGACGTGCGAAGACCAGTGAACACTTACTCACCCTTTCCCACATGCAGATATTTTATGCCACTTTCCACACTTATTTAGTCATTCAACAACTCGCTTCCAAGATCAAAACCTCTACAATGCAAAAAAACGACATTTTAAATCATGGCGGGCAATTGCTTCTTTTGTCACAATGTGTACAGGTCTATTGCGCAGCGGGATAATTCACCCAGGGATCACGAGTGTGCGACCTGACGGAGTGGTATAACTGGAATGATGTTGAAAACGGCCTAAAACACCCAACAGTCCAAACAAAACGACCTCTGAAAGCAGGGCGGGCAGTTGCTCTCTTTGTCACAGTGTGTTCAGTTCTATTGAGTAGCTGGGTTGAATCATCCAGGATGCATGAGTATGTGAACTTTGCGAATGATTTGACATATATGATGTTGAAAACGGCGTAGAACACGCAACAATACAAACAAAACGACCTTTGAAATCATGATTAGCAATGGCTCCTCTTTCCACACTGTTTTCAGTCCTAACGCATAGCTGGGTTGATTCACCCATGTCCCATGAGTTTGTGAACTGTGAGGGTGATTGGACATAAATGCTGTTGAAAACGGCCTTTAAACCCCAACAATGCAATCACATTGACCTTTGAAAACATGATGAGCAATGGCTCCTCTTACCCCACTGTTTTCAGTCCTATTGCATAGTTGGCTTGATTCGCTCAGGTCGCATGAGTATGTGAGCTGTGGGGTGATTGGACATAATTGCTGTTGAAAACGGCCTACAACTCCGTACGGTATACTCAAAACGACCTTTGAAAACATGATGAGCAATGGTTCCTTATACCAGACTGTGTTCAGTCCTATCGCGTAGATGATTTGATTCACCCAGGAAGCATATGTTTATGAGCAGTATTTAACATAAATGCTGTTGTAAACGGCCTAAAAAAACAACAACAACAACAACGCAATCAAAACGACCATTGAAAGCACGATTGGCAATGACTCATCTTACCACACTGTGGTCCTATCGCATAGTTGGGTCGATTCACCCAGGACGCATGAGTATTTGAACTGTGAGGGTGATTGGACATAAATGATGTTGAAATCGGCCTAAAAAACCCAACAATGCAAGCAAAACGACCTTTGATATGTGTTGCTGTCCTCAAAGCAATAATTTCTGTGTTCAATTTTGGAAACTGCTGCATCAGAAAAGATGTAAAGTGACACAATGTTAAGGTATTCTCTTACTTCTGTATAATTTGGCAGAAAAAAGTTCCTTATTTAACCCTCTATAAAGATATTCAAATCATATTGATTGGTCGAAAAATAATATCCTATGAGAAAAGGAGGAAGTTGCTTGTCTATTTTCAAAAGTATAACACTGTTGCAATCATTTTCCATTATTATGTGATATTTTGGCTTAAAATTCATTATGTCGCCCTTTCCAGAGTGGTTTAAGATCAATGCTGCCAGGCGACATAAGAAAGGGAGTAAAATAAATATTTACCTCTTAAACTACTTTTCTTATGTCAAGATAGTTTGGCAAAAATGTTCTCTAATTCACCCTCTCAATACATTGTTAAACAAATATTGATTAGTTCAAAACAATGCTGAAATGTGGCATCAAAAATGACCAATAGGTGTTTATAATTGCAATTTCGAGAAAATAGAACAAATACTTAAAATATTGGAAATATATATAATTTTAAATAAACTATAGTTAAGTCTCTATACAATCAATTGTAACTGTATTTTGACCAAGGCATTTACATTTAGTTTATTCATAATAAGTTCTCCTTATTTCGTCTTAAACATAATGAAAAGTGAAGCAAGTCGACTACCGAAGGCTTAGATGTTCACTTACGCACGCATAAGAAGTATTGTTTAGACATTCAATGGAAAAAGAATCCAACAAAGTAAGCAATAAAAAGTTCAAACTATTTTGGCAGTAAATATTGAAAAAACAGTCAATTGAAATTGATGAAAATGTACACATTTTGGCTTACTGGATATGTCTACCCAGTAAAAATGAAGCATAAACTATCAATATTTAGATGATTTTTGTAGATGGATTGATTGGGTTTTAACGCCGTTTTCAACAACTTTTCAGTGATATCACGGAGGCCGGTTCACCTACTCAAGTGTTTCCTTGTTTTCTCACACCAGTACCCCACACAACATACTCACCAAGCAACCAGTTGCTTTCCACATAGACTGTTAGCCCATTGGTGAACGACGAATGAAGCTTCTCACAGTGACTTTTGTCAAACGTCGGAAACAATGTTGGCCGAGCTTGGATTCGAACTCATAACCCCTGGATTGACAAGCCGCGTCGGTACCGGGGCTCGATGTTTTCTATAATGGAAAGTGAAATTATTACTCTAGTTTTATCCCAGAATTATGATTCTAATATTTCAAGACAACTTTTGTACAGTTTTACAACTTTGACTATTCTATCTATAATCTTGAGTTTTGCACATTTAACTCTTTTTTCCTTGATTGACGTGCATTAATCTATCTGAACAGCAACACTCTCTGACATATTTACTAGGTAGGATTTAATAACATTTCCATATAATTCGATACTTTCTGGGGGTACATAGGTTTGCACCGCTGTTGGCTATACACGGGGATATAGGATGGATCACTAGTATTTACAGACGATGGATAAGCCTGATTCGATACTGGAACAGATTGGTAAAATTCGATGAGAACAGACTCACAAAGGTTATATTTAATAGGGACTATAGACTGTGTCGTAATAATTGGTGCAGTGAATTAAAAGATGTGCTAAACAAACTTGACTTAATAACCTTCTACGACAATAAAACCACAATAAACATGAAAACAGTAAAAGATAAAATACACCTTTATTATAGTAGCGTATGGGTAGATAGTGTGCAAAATGTCCCGAAACTAAGAACATACATCAAGTTTAAGACCGAATTCATAACTGAGAGTTATGTTATGTTTAATCTGACAAAATGTGAGCGTTCAATGCTAGCCCAATTTAGGTGTGGGATTCTCCCCCTTAGAATCGAGACAGGGCGATATATTGGAGAGCACCCCGAGGAACGACTTTGTAATATGTGCGAAACAGATTCAGTTGAAGATGAAACTCATTTTCTAATAAACTGTGAATTTTATAAACATATTCGTTTAGAAATATTTGAAGACCAATTCAATGATGCTACATTTAACCAGTTAAGGGATCATCATAAAATGAGATACCTTATGAACAATCATCCTCGAAAATGCGCTAAATTTATTGTAAAGGGTTATCGAAAGAGAAGATCAGCCATGTATCATAACTAATCTGATTGGTGTTTACCTGTATTAGACTCTGAAATAGAAACCTGTCTTGCGAAAACACGTCATGCCTCATTGATTAACCGCGAAAACCTATTTCGTTTTCGTTGAAATGAAATAATTGGCTCTCGCGTTTAACGACAACGTTTTTATGTGTATTGAAAACAGCACATAGCTCTCAACTTATTATAACCATGGGATCAACTACGTCTGAAAACACCGCATAACTTATGAACATACCGTAGAGTTCTTCACTGTGAAAGGGTAGTTTTCTTATAGTCGCTGCTTAAGGAAAATGCTGACTCCGTTGATTACGACGTTTTCAAAGTGTCTACATTCAGCAAGTTTCTCTGAAAACATCTGATATTAAACTTAGCGATTGCGGATTATAAATAATATGATGTGTTATGACTTTATCTCATTATATGTAAATATGTATATACGTATACACATATAGGTGACTTATAGGCCCAAAGGGCCGGGTGTGATCATTTTTGTTTTTTATATGATATTGTTAATCATAATATGTTTCACACATGTCACTTTAATAAACAATTTCTTATCTTTCTTATCCCCCCCCCCCCCCCCCCCCCCGCTCTTCACAGAAGGTAACAATTAACAATTTAATACACAGTTTATCTCTCTTCAGCCACCAATGCACCCAGAACTAAGTTGTAGCGGTAGCGTGCAAACGCAAAACTTATCTATCAACCGGGCGACCCGATCGCGCTGTGGAGGCATTAACGGCATTCTCGTAAGAATGTTTGTCTTAATAATATCTAGGTCAAGTTCGAATATGGGTCGTATTGGGTCAGAAACTAGGTCACTAGGCCAATTGAAAGGAAATATTGTTAACACACTGGAGGCTGCATTTTTAACTTGAGCATGTTTAAACTGTATTAGAATGTTTGTTTTGACGATATGTAGGCCAAGTTTGAATATTGATCATGTTTGTTCATAAACTAGGTCACTAGGCCATATTGAGGGAAAATATTGTCAACAATGTAGAAGTCACATGTTTTAAAATGTTGTCAGAATGTTGATCTTATGATATCTAGGCCAAGTTCGAATATGGGTCATGCCAGGTTGAAAACTAGGTCACTAGGCCAAATTGAGGGAAAATCTTGTTAGTTAATACTCCTGATGCCGCATTTCTGCTTCAGCAGCTTGACATTTTGTCAGAAAGTTTGTATATCTATATGATATCTAGGCCAAGTTTGAATATGGGTCAAGCCGGGTCAAAAACTAGGTCACTTAGCCAAATTTAATTGAAATCTTGTTAACACTCTATAGAGGCCTTATTTTCAACTTGAGCATGTTGAAACTTTATCAGAATGTTTGTCTTGATGACATGTAGGTCAAGCTCGAACATGGGTTATAATGGGTAAAAAAGTAGGTCACTAGGCCAAATTGAATTGAAATCTTGTTAAAACTCAAGAGGCCTTATTTTCAACTTGAGCATGTTGAATTATTGTATTAATGATATCCAGATCAAGTTCGAATATGGGTCACATTGGGTCAGAAACTAGGTCACTAGGTCAAATTGAAGAAAAATCTTGTTTACTCTGTAGAAGCATCTTTTTTGGCTACAGCAGCTTGACATTTTGTCAGAATTATATTTAAATGATATCTAGGTCAAGTTTGAATATGGGTCATGCCGGGTTACAGACTAGGTCACTAGGCAAAATTGAAGGAAAATATTGTTAACACTATGGATACTGCATTTTTAGCTTGAACATGTTGAAACTTTATCAGAATGTTTTTTTGATGATATCTAGGTCAAGTTCTAACATGGGTCATGTTGGGTCAAAAAGTAGGTCACTGGGTCAAATTAAAGGAAAATCTTGTTAACACTCTAGAGCCAACATCCCCAGCATTTTAGTAATTTCAGTACTTTGATTTATAATTAAGATGTAAATTAAAACCATAGTTTTTAATAACACCCACCCCTGCCACCATTTGTAATGTGTACTGGCGTTAAGCCATCGCGGATCACCCATCCGGGCACTAACCGCGATGAACGTTGCTTAACTTTACACAAAGATCAACCACTCTACCAACGCCGCCATAAACGCCGGCTTCCACAGCAAGGCTGTAGAAGTGATATTTATACATATACCTATTACCCGTTCCCGTTGCATTAAAAAGATGTGATCATACAGATGTGACCTGTAATTAAGATATTGATGTATCATGCACGTGAAGCATTGCCTCCTATGCATAATCCAAATTTCAGTATGTCCACGCTTCAAATTTGGGTATTTAAGTCCGGCGTTTTGAAAAGTTTATTCATTATCTGTGAACATGTTACGAAGACGATTATCAGAGGCTCATAGTTTGCAAATTATCGGCATGCGGTCAACATGGATGCCCTTTAATACAGGATCTATTGGTGGGACGAGAGCCGGTTTCTGCTGCATGTAAAAGATGGACGAATGAGAGTTTAGAGACAGAAACATACGGTAAATACGGCGCAGTTCATACGCGACTCATTCGCTAGCCATACGCAGACTACGCAGGTAATACGCTGGTTATACGCTGGCGATAAGCTACTCATACGATACTCAAAGGTTCAATACGAGAAGTACATGTATACAAACAATTTTATGTTTTCAATGGCTTTTTGTGCGTATGAAAATTAATACAACGAATACGTTTCTCTCATACGCAATAGTGTTTCTAATTAAACGTGTTTACAGTCAAAGCAACAGGTGAACCTTGTTTCAATGCAATATGCGTTCTTCTACAGTTTTGTAAAATGTTGCAATTTATCTGTACATATTTTGAAATTTATCGGTAAAGATTACCATGACAAAAGGGAGTGTATGAACCGTTTTCGAACAAATCTCAAACAATCGATTTAATGCTTTACAAGAATAAACATATTTGTATTAAAGTGTCCCAAATCTGCCCACGCATGGATTTTCTTGTATTCAGAATGGAAATGCTACTGCTTTGTTAAAATGATTGCAGTATTCCTATACAGTTCTTCAACGTACCAAGTTATATGTAGCATTGTAGCATTGTAGTATTGTTTTTTACGCATGCCTCTTTCATAGCAAATTCAGTTTTACTTTTAAAGTCTGTTATATCTAGTTTCAATAAATTACAATTATGCGTAGTCTCTAGATGGTTAAAAACAGCCAAGCTTATGTCACTGTTTTCAGTCCTAACGCATAGCTGGGTTGATTCACCCATGTCCCATGAGTTTGTGAACTGTGAGGGTGATTGGACATAAATGCAGTTGAAAACGGCCTATAAACCCCAACAATACAATCACATTGACCTGTGAAAACATGATGAGCAATGGCTCCTCTTACCACACTGTTTTCAGTCCTATTCCATAGTTGGCTTGATTCGCCCAGGAGGCATGAGTATGTGAACTGTGGGGTTGATTGGACATACATGTTGTTGAAAACGGCCTAAAACTCAGTACAGTATACTTAAAACGACCTTTGAAAACATGATGAGCAATGGCTCCTCTTACCACACTGTTTTCAGTCCTATTGCCTAATTGGGTAGAATCACCCAGAAAACATGAGTATGTGAAGTGTGATTGCGATTGGGCAAACATGCTGTTGAAAAATCCCAACAATGCAAGCACAACGACCTTTCAAATTCTTTATCACAATGTTTTCGATAGTTCATTTATAGGGAGTTTATGCATGTAGGAACGGGGTTATGGGAAAATCGTTCACTGTACCACCGAAAGGGATTTGGCCTGCAGACGTGCGAAGACCAGTGAACACTTACTCACCCTTTCCCACATGCAGATATTTTATGCCACTTTCCACACTTATTTAGTCATTCAACAACTCGCTTCCAAGATCAAAACCTCTACAATGCAAAAAAACGACATTTGAAATCATGGCGGGCAATTGCTTCTTTTGTCACAATGTGTACAGGTCTATTGCGCAGCGGGATAATTCACCCAGGGATCACGAGTGTGCGACCTGACGGAGTGGTATAACTGGAATGATGTTGAAAACGGCCTAAAACACCCAACAGTCCAAACAAAACGACCTCTGAAAGCAGGGCGGGCAGTTGCTCTCTTTGTCACAGTGTGTTCAGTTCTATTGAGTAGCTGGGTTGAATCATCCAGGATGCATGAGTATGTGAATTTTGCGAATGATTTGACATATATGATGTTGAAAACGGCGTAGAACACGCAACAATACAAACAAAACGACCTTTGAAATCATGATTAGCAATGGCTCCTCTTTCCACACTGTTTTCAGTCCTAACGCATAGCTGGGTTGATTCACCCATGTCCCATGAGTTTGTGAACTGTGAGGGTGATTGGACATGAATGCTGTTGAAAACGGCCTTTAAACCCCAACAATGCAATCACATTGAACTTTGAAAACATGATGAGCAATGGCTCCTCTTACCCCACTGTTTTCAGTCCTATTGCATAGTTGGCTTGATTCGCTCAGGTCGCATGAGTATGTGAGCTGTGGGGTGATTGGACATAATTGCTGTTGAAAACGGCCTACAACTCCGTACGGTATACTCAAAACGACCTTTGAAAACATGATGAGCAATGGTTCCTTATACCAGACTGTGTTCAGTCCTATCGCGTAGATGATTTGATTCACCCAGGAAGCATATGTTTATGAGCATTATTTAACATAAATGCTGTTGTAAACGGCCTAAAAAAAAAACAACAACAACAACAACGCAATCAAAACGACCATTGAAAGCACGATTGGCAATGACTCATCTTACCACACTGTGGTCCTATCGCATAGTTGGGTCGATTCACCCAGGACGCATGAGTATTTGAACTGTGAGGGTGATTGGACATAAATGATGTTGAAATCGGCCTAAAAATCCCAACAATGCAAGCAAAACGACCTTTGATATGTGTTGCTGTCCTCAAAGCAATAATTTCTGTGTTCAATTTTGGAAACTGCTGCATCAGAAAAGATGTAAAGTGACACAATGTTAAGGTATTCTCTTACTTCTGTATAATTTGGCAGAAAAGTTCCTTATTTAACCCTCTATAAAGATATTCAAATCATATTGATTGGTCGAAAAATAATATCCTATGAGAAAAGGAGGAAGTTGCTTGTCTATTTTCAAAAGTATAACACTGTTGCATTCATTTTCCATTATTATGTGATATTTTGGCTTAAAATTCATTATGTCGCCCTTTCCAGAGTGGTTTAAGATCAATGCTGCCAGGCGACATAAGAAAGGGAGTAAAATAAATATTTACCTCTTAAACTACTTTTCTTATGTCAAGATAGTTTGGCAAAAATGTTCTCTAATTCACCCTCTCAATACATTGTTAAACAAATATTGATTAGTTCAAAACAATGCTGAAATGTGGCATCAAAAATGACCAATAGGTGTTTATAATTGCAATTTCGAGAAAATAGAACAAATACTTAAAATATTGGAAATATATATAATTTTAAATAAACTATAGTTAAGTCTCTATACAATCAATTGTAACTGTATTTTGACCAAGGCATTTACATTTAGTTTATTCATAATAAGTTCTCCTTATTTCGTCTTAAACATAATGAAAAGTGAAGCAAGTCGACTACCGAAGGCTTAGATGTTCACTTACGCACGCATAAGAAGTATTGTTTAGACATTCAATGGAAAAAGAATCCAACAAAGTAAGCAATAAAAAGTTCAAACTATTTTGGCAGTAAATATTGAAAAAACAGTCAATTGAAATTGATGAAAATGTACACATTTTGGCTTACTGGATATGTCTACCCAGTAAAAATGAAGCATAAACTATCAATATTTAGATGATTTTTGTAGATGGATTGATTGGGTTTTAACGCCGTTTTCAACAACTTTTCAGTGATATCACGGAGGCCGGTTCACCTACTCAAGTGTTTCCTTGTTTTCTCACACCAGTACCCCACACAACATACTCACCAAGCAACCAGTTGCTTTCCACATAGACTGTTAGCCCATTGGTGAACGACGAATGAAGCTTCTCACAGTGACTTTTGTCAAACGTCGGAAACAATGTTGGCCGAGCTTGGATTCGAACTCATAACCCCTGGATTGACAAGCCGCGTCGGTACCGGGGCTCGATGTTTTCTATAATGGAAAGTGAAATTATTACTCTAGTTTTATCCCAGAATTATGATTCTAATATTTCAAGACAACTTTTGTACAGTTTTACAACTTTGACTATTCTATCTATAATCTTGAGTTTTGCACATTTAACTCTTTTTTCCTTGATTGACGTGCATTAATCTATCTGAACAGCAACACTCTCTGACATATTTACTAGGTAGGATTTAATAACATTTCCATATAATTCGATACTTTCTGGGGGTACATAGGTTTGCACCGCTGTTAGCTATACACGGGGATATAGGATGGATCACTAGTATTTACAGACGATGGATAAGCCTGATTCGATACTGGAACAGATTGGTAAAATTCGATGAGAACAGACTCACAAAGGTTATATTTAATAGGGACTATAGACTGTGTCGTAATAATTGGTGCAGTGAATTAAAAGATGTGCTAAACAAACTTGACTTAATAACCTTCTACGACAATAAAACCACGATAAACATGAAAACAGTAAAAGATAAAATACACCTTTATTATAGTAGCGTATGGGTAGATAGTGTGCAAAATGTCCCGAAACTAAGAACATACATCAAGTTTAAGACCGAATTCATAACTGAGAGTTATGTTATGTTTAATCTGACAAAATGTGAGCGTTCAATGCTAGCCCAATTTAGGTGTGGGATTCTCCCCCTTAGAATCGAGACAGGGCGATATATTGGAGAGCACCCCGAGGAACGACTTTGTAATATGTGCGAAACAGATTCAGTTGAAGATGAAACTCATTTTCTATTAAACTGTGAATTTTATAAACATATTCGTTTAGAAATATTTGAAGACCAATTCAATGATGCTACATTTAACCAGTTAAGGGATCATCATAAAATGAGATACCTTATGAACAATCATCCTCGAAAATGCGCTAAATTTATTGTAAAGGGTTATCGAAAGAGAAGATCAGCCATGTATCATAACTAATCTGATTGGTGTTTACCTGTATTAGACTCTGAAATAGAAACCTGTCTTGCGAAAACACGTCATGCCTCATTGATTAACCGCGAAAACCTATTTCGTTTTCGTTGAAATGAAATTGGCTCTCGCGTTTAACGACAACGTTTTTATGTGTATTGAAAACAGCACATAGCTCTCAACTTATTATAACCATGGGATCAACTACGTCTGAAAACACCGCATAACTTATGAACAAACCGTAGAGTTCTTCACTGTGAAAGGGTAGTTTTCTTATAGTCGCTGCTTAAGGAAAATGCTGACTCCGTTGATTACGACGTTTTCAAAGTGTCTACATTCAGCAAGTTTCTCTGAAAACATCTGATATTAAACTTAGCGATTGCGGATTATAAACAATATGATGTGTTATGACTTTATCTCATTATATGTAAATATGTATATACGTATACACATATAGGTGACTTATAGGCCCAAAGGGCCGGGTGTGATCATTTTTGTTTTTTATATAATATTGTTAATCATAATATGTTTCACACATGTCACTTTAATAAACAATTTCTTATCTTTCTTATCTTATCTTATAATTCATAATGCACATAACATACTAACTAGACCCTTTTAGATAAACAAATTGTAAAACTGTTATACATTAAAAATACCAACAACAAATAAACTTATGTATTATTTATATTATTTATTTAAACAAAAGGTTGGGTAGTTTATACCCTTACATGACATAATCAATATTAAAAATATCTGATGATTGAATTAGAAAACATATTTAAATGCATTACTGTTATCTCTTGTAATCATAATTGTTATCTATTGTAATCAAAATAGTTATTTCACAGGTTTTTTAATCACCTCAATTGACAACCTTTTATTGAAGACCCGCGCATTTAATCCTGCGGTCAGCTCTAATTGCATTTTAAACAAGACGATACCTAAAATGCGGACGTGTCAGCGATCTAAACGTAGGATGTCCTCTTTTCTAAATTTTGCTTTATTTATACTGCCCCGGGGGTGAGAGGAGGGTTTATGTATATATAAGCGTGCTTAAACATACAACTCTATCAGTTCTCAGCCATACTCCGTAGGAGATATAGAAACCTGTCATTATTCTAGATAAAAAGGTGGTTTATAAAACGAAATTTTAGTGTAAACATTTAGATGTTTCAGTGTACAAAGAGGTTCTAATGTATATCAGAAGGCAATACTAACGGATCAAACGTTAATAGTTTCCAATGAATGTCTACGTTCTGATTTTGAAAACTTTACTACACGCGAACTCATAATGTGTGACATTTGACTAGACCCGAGGTGGGGAATACACGTATAAAACAAGAGGTTGATTCTTGTGATAGTAAGGTGCTGAATTCATCATGATATTACCATTATAAAAGTAACATGCTTTCATATCAAATACATTTGATGTAAGATCATCGTCACCGACGGGATTTATTATTCAAGTGATTCGATCATCACTTTCACGACGGACCTTGTTGAAAGTATAAAAAGAAGGAATATCTACTGATAAACGTTAAGCATTCTTGTGTTTAATCTTACAAATAGAACCTCAGTTTGAATCTGCAAACATCGTCTCAAAATGCCACCAGTTGCACGAAACAAAGCCTTGACAGCCAAACAGATGATTCTACGCCGCACACAGCATAATTTCCGACGAGCATGTGACCAGATCGTGATACTGAACAGTAAAATGGAATGTGTACTATACCGCTACCACAAGGCCAGGGACCTAGGAGCACGCTGCTTCTGCTATAAACTCCGCCTTCGATTGGCTATTGTAGAGGGGGTTCGGAACATGTTCTACGAGTACGCAAACCGAAAAGCCCATAATATCGAGAATTTAAAAAGGGATTTAATCGGGGAAATTGTGGAAATTGTTGCCGAAGAAGAACGTGATGACGTCATAGACATGGCAGCAGACAATTCCGGATTGGAAGAGGACTATGAGTCAGAAAGCGACACATCGATTGATGGTGACGTCATAAGTGAAAGTGAAGCGGAAGAAGACACAGAAGAGGACCCAATGATATAGTGCTTTAAAAGTAGAATAGAATAATGTCAATAACTTGAACTCGAAAGGGACACAATAAAGGGAACTGTTGATAAATCGAACTCGAAAGGCACATACTAAAGGAAATTCAACTGTCGCTGACTTTAATTCGAAGGACCATGGAAGACTGTAATAGTATGTGATTATGACACTTTGTCATAATAATATAAAAGTCTTGCAGTAATGTAAATATAAACTCAGATGAGAATATATATAACCAAAAACAGTTGTGTCTACTACTATTACTTTATTTAGACTGCCTAAACAGCACAGAGAATCTACAGGCAAGCGAACAACATATATACAAAGATTATAGTTTGTTTCAAGTTATATCAAAGGGACAACATCGCATTTTTAAGATATTTTCTAAAACAAAATGATGTACAGCAAGAAAGCAAAACATCGTAAATCAATCTTCTCCAGTAATTCGAGCTGCCGTACTCTTTGCGTCGACTAGTTTTTAACCGATTTCCAGTAAACAAAACTATTAAACATGAAAAACACATTTTTAAGATATTTTCTAAAACAAAATGATGTACAGCACTTATAATATAAAATAACACTTAACTTCACTTGTTTGTTGTGTATTCATCAATGTCAAACAAAAGTTAGTTTCCTCAATGTTTGATTCTTATTTCAATGCGCCAAAGGACATTTCATTGCGCCAAACACATTTCGACATCAGCATACCCTTTGTGCTGCTTTGTGAAAAATTACTTGCTGCTTTAAATCAAAGCGCTGAAGGCACTGAATTTGTTTGGGTACATAAAACTGTTCAAACATTTGCCTTTGCATAGATGTGTGATTTATAAACTATGCATTGTTTATAAATATTACAACTTCGGGTAAAAGAATAAATGACGCATCCGTTAAAATTAAATGCCATTTTAGTTGTCTATAAAAATAAATCATGAGACATACATGTGAATATTATATTTAATTTCCAAGTTTCAAAAGACATGTAAAACAAATGGATAACCATTATGGCCCCGACTCATTCATTTAAGTATTTACCAATTTTTGTTACCAAAAAAATCACAATTGACCAAGGGTTTTCTAAAATCTTACTCAAAAGCTTCCTGCTTAACAAGAGATTTTTTCAAGTTTTCACTATAGCCATATAAGGCCAAATAGCCCCGCCCCCTGGCGGCCATGTTTTTCGACCAATCAACATGGCTTGGAGGAATCTGATAGATGGTCTCACAATGAACATTTCTACAAAAAGAATTGAAAATTAGCCAAACACTTTTGGAGGAGAAGATTTTTCAAGTTTCTACTATAGCCATATTAGGCAAAAAATCCCCACCAGCTGGCGGCCATGTTTTTCGACCAATCAACTTGGCTGGAAGGAATCTGATAGAGGGTCACCCGAGGAACATTTCTACACAATTATTTGAAAATCGGCCTGACACTTTTGGAGGAGAAGATTTCTTTGAGTTTACACTATAGCCATATAAGGCAAAAAAAGCCCCGCTCCCTGGCGGCCAATGAACACTTCTTTAAAATAATTTGAAAATCTGCCAACCAGTTTGGTAGAAGAAGAATTTTAAAGTTATTTTATTTTCGTTGCCATGGAAACCATAATTCTGCAAGAATCACAAACATTTGAAGGAATTCTGGTGAGGTCAATGAGAGGATGCTTTCTGTGAAGTTTCATCCCAATTGACCCACTCGTTACTGAGGAGAAGATGTTGACGGACGACAGACGCCGGACAAAAGGAGATCACAATAACTAACTTTCAGCACTTCGTGCTCAGGTGAGCTAAAATAGAAACATCTATCCAAATGAAAGAGTAATTGAAAATATTGTGGAAAAGGGCAGTACTAATATTTATATGAGCACTTTAAAAGAAACATGCTTCAGACTTCAGAGGCTTTTGAATTCATTTGCATTATAAAAGGATTAAATGCTCCAGAGAAAACCAATACCTGTGCCGTCCGCATTTTACTCTACAGTATACACCTACATGTAAGCTGGCCGCTGTTTCCTTTAAAGTGTGTTTAAGCTTACCAAATCAATTAAGGATGCGTGACCATACACTGTTAATTACCATTGTGTACGAGTGTCATTCCAAACAAATTATAAATGTTTATTACAACAGATAATGTGATCATTAGTCGATTATACCAAATAATGCTTACAGATTGTTTAAAAGGTTGTAACAATTGGGCAAAAAATATTAAGAATATCTTAGGCACAGCTGGGTTATCTTATGCTTGGGAAAACCAATCTATTATTAACTATAAAACATTTCCTGGAATCGCTAAACAGAGGTTAATTGATATTTTCACACAAGGATGTTCATCTAATTTAAATAGTAGCTGTTCACTGAGAACATATAAATTACTTAAAAATACGTTTGACTGTGAACAATATTTGAATGTTTTACCCAGTAATCTATTCATGCATATTGCCAGACTACGCCTATCGTCTCATAATTTGAGAGTAGAATCTGGTCGATATACTTCACAAAGGATTGAGTATGAACAAAGATATTTTAATTTCTGTCATGAGAAAGATATTGAGTGAATACCACTTTGTCTTAATATGTCCTGTATACTCGAAAATTCGAACGAAATTCATTAAACCTTATTACAGAGTTAAGCCATCTGTAAATAAATTTATAGATTTATTAAAAACGGATAAAACGGTTACGTTACTGAACTTGGCCAAATATTTACGTGAAGCTTTTGCACAAAGGATAAGCTTAGTCAATACCACCTGAAGATCTAGATCTAACATGCGATATGCCATGAAAATTCAACATGTTTCTTATCATTTGTATGTAAGTGTTAGTATACATTAGATACATAGGTCTTTATAAATATTCACATATATTTCTTACATTTTCAGATATGTTCAACCTCATTTGTATATTGATAGGATATATTTGTACAGAATCAGCATTGTGCACATAGTTGTCTTGACTTGAACTTTGTATTATATAGTATATCATCATATGTATGTAACTAGAAACTTTGTAAAGTTTACGTTACTGAATAAATAAATCTTGAATCTTGAATCTTGTAACCCCTTTTCCCAATAAACCTATCATATACATTTACATGTATGTATTTGTAACTTGCCGGGATGTGTCGATACCGTCATAATACAATGTGATATATGCACACGTTGGATTCACAAATCTTGGGTTAATGCACCTGTGGATCTTTCGACAACAGATGCGGACTTTAATTGTAACTTTTGTTAATTATTTGGCTATTATAATGATAAGATATGTGATTAAATTGGCAACATTTAAGTTTTTTAATTATAACAGCCTTCAAATACAAATTTGGTTTATACAACGGTAAAGAAAGGTTAAGGGAATTAAGAAATTGTTTAAATAAGCAAATTCTCCTTTTCCCACAATGTTTTCAATACATGTTGCTTTTTACTGTTTACACAGCAAGAAAAAAACATTTAACTTATTTGTTATAGATTAGTATTATTGTTGTATATATATATAATTACTAGAAACAAATTAAGATTAAAAGTGTTGTATATATATATATATATACTTATTGTTTATTGTTATTTAAATTGTTCTGCCCCTTCCAAGTACCCTACATAATAGAATATTGCATGGATCATTTGCCTCGTAGTATGGCACATGAAAAAATGTTGAAAGTTACAAAGTAGAAAATGAAGAGGCCAAACAATAACTAGAACCCATGACCCTTCAATCGATTGTAATGGAGAGGATATAATTGAAGCAAAACCTATGGCTAGTTACTAGCAACCTATTCTATTCTTGCAATGTTTTCAAATTTCGTCCGCTGCAGATGCGTCAAAAGACATTTACTTGTCGGAAAATCAATCCATCAATTCTCGTTATTGATATCTATAGATATGATATAAAGAGGAAAGTCGTTAAAACACTTTACAAAGAGATTCCATTTCAGCATGATCTCGATTTTTGGTTTAATCTATATCACTGATAAAAGCAATCAAACACATTATATATTTACAAAGAAAACCCCGGATATGATCATATGTAACAAATTATACACTTGTAATCTTTAATTAAACATTTTTTACAACAAATCATAGCGTCCGCAAATTTGCTCTATATTCTATAGCGTCCGCATTTTCCTTCTATATTGCATTTGTCCGCATTTTCCCTCTATAATGTATTTGTCCGCAGATCGCGTCCGCACTTTAGACCCTCCCCCCATACCGTTGTATTTATAAATAGAATTCGACGATCACGATTTCTCTGCAAATGTGTTACTCTCATTTTAAATGCATTTTATGACGCACATATTTGCTTTTTTAATTCTTTATACTATATTTATATGGCCGACAAGGCACAAAGAAAATATTTTCAATTCTGTTTTTATCTACATTTTCAATGCGTGATTGAAAATTCAAATACCGTATCTGGAGCTTAAATCGGAAATAGTTCTGCCTGTAGCAGTTCACTCATTGAGATTTATAAATCTCTCCGCGTTCATGTTTTAAAATACAATGTTTCATTTGATTTCCAAATTCTCTTTGAATATAAGAACCACATAAGAAAACAAAGACGATATAAATATATCATTATTTCAAATATCGTGATACATTTGAAAAGTAAGAGCAAGTATTGAGTACTACTTTCACGCGTATGAAATTTAGGGAATTTTCCATAAGACGTATGGCTTCAGAATTGCAGCTATCTCTAAATTTGTTTGTTCCAAACAAGTAAAAATACTCTTCATTGAATAAAACACACTTACAAATGTCCAAGCAATGATTGTAGAAAACAGTGTCTGTATATAATATATAAACATATGGACTGCCGAGGACAGCATTTTCAACAAGCAGCTCTCTGACGGCGACGTCGTGTGAATGTGATGACGTTGTGGATTTCGGACGACCGCTAAGCATAACATCTCTGACTTATTCTCTTTCCTCCCCGAAGCCTTTAAACCATGTATAGGCTGAGGTTTTCTTCACTGCAGTTTTACCATAGATATTTTCCGACTTTTCCAAGATTTGTGCCATGAAATTTCTATTCCGAATACCTGATCTTAGAAAAAATACTAGATGTTTATAGACATAATTTTTCGAAAAACATATACATTTAGAAATGCTGAAAATTGTGCATGGATGACGTCAGTGACGTTGCTTTAGTAACGCGTTGTCGTTATTAATGAAAAAACCAGATCTGAAAATTATCGATTGAATAGGGAATATCGCGATTTTACTGATGTCTCAAAAGATAAAGAATTGGGAGCACTTTTCCGCGAACCTTTTGAACATCCCTCGTATATGTGTTCATCAATCATATGACTAACGAGTAACACATTCAGGTTTTTTGTGACTGGCATATCTGGACTACAATTCAACAAATGTAAGTTAACAAAATCATTGTTTTTGAACTTAACTCTGTCTAACTTCAAAACACAGTTTGACACACATTAACATCGTGGCAAAAGGAGAAAATGCTTAGTGTTTAACATCCTATTCAATAATTATACTTTTCATTTTAAAGACTGTTTCCTTTTCCTTTTTTGTGTTTAAGTCATCTTGTGCAGAATGTGAGAAAGGACCACCTAAGAAGTACACGTGCATTGCCGTTTTCTTTCATTTACAGGTATATGTAGCAATACTAGACATGCGTTCCAAAGTAGTCGGCTGAAGATTGGTTGTATGTGGCAAAGGGTTAAAACGACCATAGGTCTCGTTAACATTAAAAACTCGTGCAAACGTGTACACACGCAAATTCAAGCATGCGCATTCACTGTTTGTCTAAAGAAAAATTCCATTATTGTTATTTCAACGAATTTTGTTGCTGGATAGGTACCTAATGTATTACTTAAACATGTATTTAACAATACAATATGCATTTGCTATCATGCATATATTACTTGAAATAATTTACACAAAGATATCACATACTTATTGACCTAAAATGTCTGGGCATTATCTCTCTATCTATACGTCGTAATGTAAAAATCTTGTTTTATGCATATTTCGACATCAACAATGTATGATCTTTTTATTATTAATTTGAATTTGAGTCTTCTTAAATAAATCTTCGCAACGTTAGTTCTGTCAATGAGGATTATGTTAGCTTGACATGGCTTATTAAAAACCTTCCGAACCTTTTCCAACTTGCAGACGCGTACTGACGTTTATGCAGCAGACGAATTTGGAAACCCTTGTGACAAAATAATAAATTGACCATGATGAGTAACTTCTCTACAATGCCACAATATTCTTACTCTATTCAATAATTATACTTTGATTCAAAGATTTTTCATAGCATTCCCTATATGTTTTCAAAATGGTCTGCTGCAGATCTGTTGAATGTGAGAAAGGGTAAACCTTAGAAGTGCACGTGTGTCTCCCTTTCAATCGGAAGTATATATGTTACAGTAAGATTGTGAAACCAGGGATTTCATGAAATCCCTGAAAATTTCAGTAATTTCGCGAAATTACTGTTTCACTCAGGGACTTCATGAAACCCCTGAAAATTCCAGTAATTTCGTGAAATCCCTGAAAAATGTAGTCAGGGATTTCATGAAATCCCTAAGAGGATATAAGCAGACAATACATCTGGTGATTTTTTATTGATTGATACAATTGAATAATCAGGTATACACTGCAGGTATAGTTTCTTGCGTAGTTCAACCAAACTGCAAACTTACAATGACAATAAACCCCTTCACTGCTTACAATAAACTATAGTGTTATATGGAAACAGATTAGATCAGGATGAGACACCGAGTAACTCGGCGTCTCATCCGGATCCATGCTGTTTGACACTCGGCCAATATTTTCGCCAAAATTACAAACTGCAAACTGTTGTGAATCAAAGAGAAAACAGTAAAACTCATCAATTTACCGGCATCTAATTTATTGACTGCAGTAACTGATTAATGCGGCACACATTTCCCATTGTATATTGGGCAAAGCTATCAAAATATTATTTGTTGGAGCATGTGAGGCTGGAATGACATCTTGAGTTACACTTCAGCTTTGCTTTAAAACATTTGCATCTGTTGGACTGGCACTTTTTTGGACCGTTGCAGTTGCACTTGGTAAAACCTTGCCCACCAGATGAAGATTCCGCAATAACAGCAGAATGAAGTGACGTTACATTCTCCTGACTAACATCAGCTTCTGTCAGTAATCGCTGAGGACACAGATCAAACTGGTTCCTGGAATATTGTCCCTTTAAAACACCCGCCTTTACAGCAATCTTGTACTGGTCAGTGTCGACGTCTCTGTTGACGATGACACCAAGAATGTTACGAGGATCCCCTCTGCCACGATCTACTGCCGGTATAGGAACAGCCACATTGTCCCCAGGCACACCGGTTTTGAAATCCACACGGCTGCGTTTCACCATCCTCTCTGCCTGAGATAGTAGTGCTGCATAGGCTTCAGCTCTACGCTTCCTGATCTGGATAGTGTGGTCTTCCAAGATTGGTGTGGTGGTGACTGATGGGGATATCTGGGAATGGTCTGGCGGGTTCATTTCACTGGTAGAAGGCAGTATGTTTAGTACAGTGTCTTCATGGTAAGCTGGTGTAGAAGTTGGGCTGCTTAAGTCGGCTGGTATACTGTCAGTTTCATGTGGAGATGTTGGGCTGCATGAGGAGGCTGTAATGCTGTCAGTTTCATGAGAAGGAGTTGTGCTGCTTGAGATGACTTGTATGATGTCAACTTTGTGTATGAGGTGCGCTACACGAGAAAGCAGCCAGAAGATCATCCTCACTCTCCATCCTGTAGATCACTTCTGTGGGTAGTGCTGAAGAGGTTAAGCCCACTCGATCTTCACACCAAAACATGGCCGAGTATGGTGAACACTTAATCCCCGAGTGATGTGCTGAGTTCTTCTGGAATTGTACAAACTTGATGCCTGTAGCCCAGTCCTGTGTTTCATTGTCTGCCATCCATGCCACTAATATGTCCTTGATGTCTCCATTTGCACGTTCTACAGAACCTTGTCTTTGTGGATGACGGGGTTTGCCATGCACAAGCTTAAGGGTTGGCCACACCTCCTTCAGCTATGTGATCACATGGGATGTAAACTCTGAACCATTGTCACTCTGGAGAATGACAGGAGCTCCCATGAGGAGGAATATGTCCATGAGCTGGAAGGCAACCTCTGAGGCACGCTTGGTGGTGAGTGGTCGGATTACACAAAACTTGGTCAGGTGGTCCTGGTAAACCATGATCCACTTGTAGTTGGAGTGTGCCATAGCCTGCATGTCTATTAAATCAACCTGGCCTCTACATGCAAACTCTTTGGTCAGAATAGGTCGCACACCTACACCCTTGGTCATTGGACGCTTCCTCTTTTTCTGACACTCCGTTAAAAGGGCTTAATGGACACATGAATATTCTACACAAGCAGTATAGACTCAGCTCAAAGGGCTTAATGGACACATGGATATTCTATGCAAGCAGTATAGACCCAGTTCAAAGGGCTTAATCAACACATGGATATTCTATGCAAGTAATATAGACTCAGCTCAAAGGGCTTAATGGACACATGAATATTCTATGCAAGCAGTATAGACCCAGTTCAAAGGGCTTAATCAACACATGGATATTCTATGCAAGTGATATAGACTCAGCTCAAAGGGCTTAATGGACACATGAATATTCTATGCAAGCAGTATAGACCCAGCTCAAAGGGCTTAATCAACACATGGATATTCTATGCAAGAAATATAGACTCAGCTCAAAGGGCTTAATGGACACATGAATATTCTATGCAAGCAGTATAGACCCAGTTCAACGGGCTTAATCAACACATGGATATTCTATGCAAGTAATATAGACTCAGATCAGAGGGATCAATCATCAGATCTATGTTTAAGCAGTACAGACTCAGACCAGTCTTAATCGACACATGAATATTATATGCAAGCAGTATAGACTCAGCTCAAAGGGCTTAATGGACACATGAATATTCTATGCAAGTAATATAGACTCAGCTCAAAGGGCTTAATGGACACATGAATATTCTATGCAAGCAGTATAGACACAGTTCAAAGGGCTTAATGGACACATGAATATTCTATGCAAGCAGTATAGACACAGTTCAAAGGGCTTAATCAACACATGGATATTCTATGCAAGTAATATAGACTCAGATCAGAGGGATCAATCATCAGATCTATGTTCAAGCAGTACAGACGCAGACCCAGTTCAAACAAAAGTAATATAGACTCAGATCAGAGGGCTTAATGGACACATGAATATTCTATGCAAGCAGTATAGACCCAGTTCATTATAAATTAACATCCAATTAATATAACTCATTATCTAAAGGTGACAAATAACACTTTAAAACATTTGGCAGCTTATCTTATCACAGCACAAGGTCGTCAAAAAAAACCTCTTATATTTAATAACATCACTAATTGTAAATCACCAACATAGTTATTCAATAAAAAATATAGATTTTAAAATTAGGCATCATCCCTCTCTCCCTCTTTAATTATCTACCTATCATTTAGCAATGATAACTGTTAATAATTAAAACATTTATAAAAACATTTATTTATTTTTAATTAAGAATCTAGGGGATTGAGACAATCCAACCGGGGAAATTTGACTACCTTGAACTTTTGTGAAGGGGATTTCCGACAGGTTTCATCGTGTTTACTATATGTTCCTGGTCATCTTTTTTCCAAATATTCTAAGCATTTGGAAAAATAGACATATTTAAATTACTTAAATCAATCTACTTACTTGGATAACAGATAGTAGCTGCTCCTGATCTTTGTGTGATTATTGGTAGATGCCGATTTCAAGCTTTCTATAATTCTGTAATATTCTGTCTTTGGAACCAGATACTTCTGACATACTTCATATCTTTTGAACAACTCTTGCCTGAAAACGTCTTCCATACTATCAGAAGACATCTTGCATGAAAGTAAATCTATACTGAATGGGCTGAACCGGGATGCCTTTTTAATATGAAGCCATTTGCCAGGCTCACACCTATTGACCTGGTGTGACATATGGTCAGACAGACACCCAGGCCCACCCCTATTGTCCTGACAAACACCTTTTTCCTGGTAGTGCACATCAGTAGAAGTGGCTTCCTGACACATTGACATATGGTCAGACAGACACCCAGGCCCCCCCTATTGTCCTGACGAACACCTTTTTCCTGGTAGTGCACATCAGTAGAAGTGGCTTCCTGGCACTGTTTGTGCTAATGAGTGATGTAATAATCAGAAGAAAAACACACAACTGTATAGTAAGTTAACTAAAATAGAATTACACAGATTTACTGAAATCAGCCAGTAAGATAGTGTAAAATCCCTGCCCATATTTCAGTGATTTCATGAAATTACTGGAATTTTCAGGGATTTCATGAAGTCCCTGAGTGAAACAGTAATTTCGCGAAATTACTGAAATTTTCAGGGATTTCATGAAATCCCTGGTTTCACAATCTTACTGTAACATATATATATATATGCACAGTGCAGAAACGGATGTTAAAAGTGTTTGCGGTTGAATTTCACTTTTGATCTGTTAATTGAGATCAAGTTCATTTATATTAGGCTTTTATGTTAATATAATTAGCCCTTTCCTATATACAGACGTCATTTTTTCTCAACGTTTTAAACTCTTCTTAGGTATTATAAATTCATTTATAATTTGTTTCCGTATTCTTCCAATTTATTTTCAAAATCGTCTACTGATGATTTGTTGAATGTAGGAAAGGTTTAAAGAGATGTATCTGTATTTTGTATCAAGTAAATACACATAAATAAGATTTTATTTTAAAATGTATTTACTCCACAAAAAGGACCGATGATCATGCTAGATCGAGTCTCGTTTACTCGTTTGCGCTGTCTAACTCGGACTTGAATTTACTTTCGATTCCCTATTTCCTTGATACTGCATTTTTGACTGATATTTTCTCTTCTTTTATGAATTAGCACAGAATTCTTAAGTTTAACCTGATATGACAATAAAATGTTACATGTGTGAAAGAAAAAGTACGGCAGCTCTAAAGGGACACACACATTTTTATAAATTACATACGATTTTTGTTTATCTCGTGCGCACGAGATAGTATCTCGTTCGCACGACTTAGTATCTCGTGCGCTCGAGATAAGTATCTCGTTCGCACGACTTGCATAATATGTCGTGCGAACGAGATACTAAGTCATAGGAACGAGATACTTAGTTGTGCGAACGAGATATTAAGTCGTGCGCACGAGATATTAAGTCGTGCGAACAAGATACTATCTCGTGCGCACGAGATATAAAAGAATTCGTATGTAATTTATAAAAATGTGTGTGACCCTTTAGAGCTGCCGTATAAAAGTGTAGAGTCACTCAAAAAAGGGGTTAAACTGACAAGTGAGATGCACGATAATTTGTGATGCCACGTCGCCATGAAAATGCATTATAAAATCGTTGTCTTTTATCACTTTTTGCCGTTGCTTTAAGAACATTTCGTCGGTATGGTTGACTGCTGACTTTATATCGTGAAAACTTCATACGGAAAGGATGATTTCATCAAACCATCATTAATCTAATAATAAGTCACAACCTCACATAGTATGTGAGGGATAGACCGCGCACAGGTCGTCCAAGAGTCATGTAACGACACACCGATCTTCACATCGTACCGATGCATCTGTGGGACAGATTTAGGACGAGAGCATGAACAATCAGGGGAGCACAAGAACTACATTACTAACGCAGTGCATCGACAGTACGACGTCTGTTGAAGAATGTCAATCTGCGAGCCTATTTACCTTGTCATGGTAATGTCTCAACACATGAACACTGTCAAAACCGCAATGCCGTCCGCAAGGTGAAGTGGTGACATCGAGGTTAACGTTAACCCTTTCCCACATACAACAAATCTGCAGCAGACGACTTTGAAAACAAAGTGACAAAAACCTGAAAAATCCTTATAAAATATAGCTTAATTGTTAAATAAAGTTGAAAACATTGTGGCCAAAGGAGGAATTGCTCATCATGAGCTATTTAACCTTTGCCCACAATGTTTTCAAATGTCGTCTGCTGCAGAGGCGTCATGAAGCGTCTATATGTGGGAAAGGATTCAGCCTAATTATGCCTTCGACAGGCAATATATTGGGGGCGGAGGAAGTTTCATGCTATGTGGAGGGATACCATGGACATACTGGTTCTTGATGGACATTTGACAGCACAACGTTGCGTTCACAACGTGTTTAAAGGCCACAGCCGTATCTTTCATATACATCCATAATAATGTCGACGCTTTCCAGCTTGATAACGCAACGCCAAAACGACATAAACATTGCCTTCTCGCTTGATTTTAGCACTATCGAGCACCTGTTGGACCATTTCGGACGGTCGGTATATGACAGCAGGCATCAATGCTGTAACCGTTAGTAATTCATACAGTCATTCATCTAGAAAATGCACAACAAACGCAATAACGAATTGCACTGATTATAATGAACGGTACATTCCATTATTGAGACAACTATATTTGTTTTTGAGATATGCAACATATGATTGACTTAATACCAAAACCGTTGTTCAATTTCATTCAGAATTCTGATCCAAATTTTGTAGTGCATTGAATGGGTTTTTCCCGTAAAAAAAACACGTTTCCGATTGGTCATGAACAAAACCAGGTTGTTGATCTGAGCCAATGAATAGCAATTCATGTCGGCGTTAAATTCGAGGCATACGGACATACGGACCATTTGGCCTAACACTGACCTCCCTGAGGCGGTTTCTGTGGTGTCGGAGCTTACCCTGGTTATAAGGGTTCAACGAACAGTCCGGGCACGTTTAACCCTTTCCCACATACAACAAATCTGCAGCAGACGACTTTGAAAATAATCAGGCAAAACATAGAAACTCTCTTAAAATGAATGTATAATTACTGAACGAAATGCAAACTTAGTGGCAAGAGGGGAAGTTGCTCGTTTTGAGCGATTTCTCTTTTTGTTACGATGTTTTCAAAAGTCGTCTGCTGCAGATGCGTCAGAATGTGTCTACACGTGAGAAAGGGTACCGGACGTAAATCGTGGACATACATTCGTTGGCAAAAAGGTTTAATCGTCGTTACCATTTGTTATAGGCGACAGAACTCAACATTCTTCCCGGTAGATTTGTCAATGAAAACGCCGTGATTTACCATATGAGTCGAGAGGACGCAATTCGGGAGAAAACAAAAAAGCTTGATAATATGCTTCTCGATAATATTCTTTATCTGGATTGAACGTACATTACAGGCAAAAAAGCACACACTTTCAATTTCAGAGGGGAGCTTTCACCATGCACAATAAACACCCAATGATGGTTGTTACTACAACAATGTGGGAAATAAAATCATGGCTTCAGAGTGACGAAGTTAAAACTGTCGACCGTGGCGTTTTTATACGACGCATAATATACTACGCTCATAACCGCATTTCTATCACGGATGACTGACCACCGCTTTATATATTGTTAAGATTGATAAACCGAGGATTTTGAATACATCAATCGATCCATTGACTTCGAAAATTGGGTAGGCACGTTATCTGCATGAATGACCGTGAACGATGGATCGAAAGGTTAACTCCATGATATCGACCGATTAATATTCACAATAATATCCAATACTTCTTCTGTAGTTTATGTTTCTGTATACAGCTGATAAAATAAATTAGATGTTTATGTAAAACACAGTCTTTGTTATGTCAAGAAAGCTAAAATATACTACATGTAGGACCAGATATATACCAGGGACACTCTTATAATTTATTAAATTAAGTTTTCTGACCAAACAAAAATGTAAAGATCAAATGCTAGTCAGATATACATTAGATTCAGAGATGGGACAAATATAGTGATCTTGTGTAGCGTGTACAGGGTCCTTCCACGGGGTCAAGCCACAGCGGGTCACTCATGCAGGCACTTACCGCGCTGTATGTTGCTTAACTTTGTGAAAAGGCCAATCGCTATAAAAGCTGACGTCTACAGCACGGCTGTAAAAGGGGCTGTGTGTATCTGTACCCCCATTCCCGTTACACACGCATACGAATTGGTTCCGGAATAAGTTGACTTCGTTCTTAACACATCGTGCTCTTCCCAACTGCACTATCACTACATCGCTGTTTATGTCACCACGATCAATAAGAGACAGGTAAAAGTAAATCCTGTTTACCAATATATATGATGCAATTCATCTTTGCTTGTATTATCTAACAATGATAATGAACAGTGTGGATCATTCAGATGTGAAAATGTGATGCCAACTTTATCATAACATTATAGGAAACGGTACACGAGTACATTTCGATACATCCTTTAAACAGTACACATTGCCACTATGTATAAAGAGGATTATTATAATACTATATGGACCGTATAGAGGGGCTATTTATAGTATCACGGAAGGGATTCCCCAAATTATCATTACAATCATTTTTATCGTAGCGTATGGACAATATAGAGAGACTTTTTGAATATTTTAACGAGGTATTGTGTCTTTTCCCCCCATTTTCGTCTGTAATGGAAATTCGGACGCCTGTGGTATGACGTACTTGCCAGTTTACTATCGATTTATAAATAAGTATTGCTTAATGTGTATACTTCAAACAGTTGCCATGTCCCTATTGCCCACAACAAGTTTAAAGCAGCTATAAGCGAATGTGCACCACCAGGGACGGTAATATTATGTGATTATGACATTTTGTCATAATGATATATAAGTCTTGCAGTAATGTACATATAAACTCAGATATATAACCAAACACAGATGTGTCTACTACTATTACTTTATTCAGACTGCCTAAACAGCACAGAGAATCTACAGGCAAGCGTTCAACATTTATAAAAAGATTATAGTCTGTTTCAAGTTATATCAAAGGGACAACAACACATGTTTAAGATATTTTCTAAAACAAAATGATATACAGCAAGAAAGCAATACATCGTAAATCAATCTTCTCCAGTAATTTGAACTGCCGTACTCTTTGCGTCGACTAGTTTTTAACCGATTTCCAGTAGACAAAACTATTAAACACTAACGGATCAAAAATAATGTTTGCAGAATAAAATGAGGCAATATTTAAGTCATTTTTTTTCTAAATCACTTCCATTAAAAACACATTTTTTAGAATCATACGCGTGATTCGCTGTTCCAATCAACAGATTTCTAATAAAAATAACACTTAACTTCACGTGTGTGCTGTGTACTAACTGGGACCACTTATACGTATAAGTGGTCCCAGGTATTTATCAAAGTCAAAGAAAAGTTGGCTCCCCAATGTTTGATTCTCATTTCGATGCGCCAAACTGTTTATTAACATATACATGTAAAAGACTTTAAAAATAAATGGAATCAATGTTCATCCTTCTGCTTTGCCCTTAAATTTGTTTTTGTATTCTGATAAAGTAAACTCAAACAGAATGCAGTAAATATCTTCGAAACATGTAGGCAAAACATGACAATTTAAAAGAATTGAAAACATTGTGACGAAATGAGAAATTGCTCATCAGGAATTTTCCTTTGCAACAGGGTTTTGAAAGGGAATGTCTATTTACTTGTAAAACCCTTGTCTGCTTCTCAAACCCTATGTTGTGGGTACTCAAAAGAATCATTTCAGAAACACAATTCTTTAGAGTACCCACAACATCTACCTTTTTCTACCATCTACATGGTTTATATCTACCTTTTCCCACATACAATAAATCTGCAGCCGACGGCTTTCAAACATTCAGGCAAAAATTTGGAACGTACCTATAAATTGAAGTGGAACCAATTGACAGTTGAAATCATAAAAAGTACTCATAATGAGCAATATCCTTTTGCCTCAATATTATAAAATTTGTGTGCTGCAGATGCGTCTTCAAGTGGGAAGGGTGTAGAAATTAGGTAGATATTGCAGGATATGTATATGTGTACTCCTCTTGATCTAGGACTCTGTATGTCATATGCACATTTGTTTATTGCAGGACAAGGTTGTATTAGAAACGTCCGGATTGTGGTTATTTGGAGCAGCTATGGTAGTAATGGTGTTAGCAATAATCTGGAGAGTGTATGGACTTATTTCACAACTAGTAACTTGATACAGACAAACATGTGCCTTGAACAGTGTCAGAAAATGTGTATGAGAAACCACTTTGCAATGTCAAAATTGTTCTTGAACAGTGTCAGAAAATGTGAATAAGAAACCACTTTGCAATGTTAAAATTGTTCTTCTTTAGATGTATCTCATTAACTCTTTCCCACATACAACAAAACTGCAGCAGACGACTTTTAAATCATCTCCCTAAATGAAGACTTACTTATTGAATAGGTTGAAAACATTGTGTCAAAAGGAGAAATTGCTCGTTTTGAGCAATTTCTTCTTTTGTCACAAAGTTTTCAAAAAGTCGTCTGCTGTAGAGGTGTCAGAAAGCGTCTACATGAGGGAAAGGGTTAAAATAAGACCAAACACTTCTATGTACGTATATAGCCAATATACGAGCGTGCGAGTTTAGGTCTAACTTTTAATGGTAAATTACCCAGGAAAGGCTGTGATATAATTGAAAACGTTGAAAGCAGCTTAAAAAAAACATACAAACGATCAAAGACAAACTTTGAAATTGTGATAAAAGGAGGATTTTTTTTTACAATATTCACTACATCAAACGCTGTTTTAATCAGGGTAAGGATTAACAGATAACTTATTGTGAATCGGAATGCTTTAATTGCTAAGGCATTTCATGTTGCAAGGAAAGTTAAAACCTATCACATAACTGTCTCCCTTCTAAGTCAGGCAATACAAAAAAGATATTGTTTAATTGCAATATCGCCCTTTTCTATCACTTCTCCATTATAACCTTGTCTGTTTTTTAAAGAAAAAAAGTCGGGCTATGACTATACCCTTGGCACAAAAACAAAACTTTAACTTTACCTCATAACTCAAAAACAGTCACGCTTATTCAAATGAAACTTGGTACACATGTACCTAGGAACAATACACATGTCTGTACCAAGTCACATAACTTTGGCTTAAACAATTATTCAGTTATGCCTCTTTTTGGACATAGAAATTCATACAAAATGTTTAGCTTTGCCCATAACTCAAACACTGTTCCAACATTTTCAAGGAAACGTGGTACTCATATCTTTAACAAGTCACATAAATCTGGCATCAATAATGTTTCAGTAATGCCCCTTTTTCGACTTAAAAACCCCCAGACGAGCGTTGGCGTTCTCCTGTTTGTGTGAATGTCCGTCTCACAATAAAATTATTTACTCAATGACATATTGGCAGAGAATGTGTGTTCCTTTAAACCCTTGTATTCCACTAGTCTCTAAGTTTGAAAACATAATGACTAAAGAAGAAATTGCTCAAAACAGCATTTTCTCCTTTTGCCACAATGTTTTCCACTTTTATTTATAGGTTATCCATTCAATTATAGATATTTTCTATTTTTTGACAAAATATGTTAAAAGTCGTCTGTTGCAGATTTGTCATATGAGGTAAAGGGTTAAACAAATAACACTGTGAATCCAAGTTGTGCAAATGTTTTGATGATTTGTTTTTTCTGTATAAATTGAACTGTCACAATCATCAGGAATACATAACAAAGTTTACATCCAAATATCATTAACCCTTTCCCACATACAGACACCTTTTGACACCACTTTGTCAACTCTATTCAATAATTATAATTTCATATTACGTGTACTTAGATAATTGTCTTCCCTTCAGTATTGACGTTCACTATCGACTTTCGCTTTGACTGGTATAAAGTCACGGAGTCCTTGCTACACGGTGATTTCGAATGTTATAATTGATATCATAAACGCTTTGATGCAGATACAATTGTATATAATTTGCACAGCGAGTATTGCGAAGGATACAATGAGTTTTCATTTAAAGTGTTAAAGTGTTATAAAGTTATTTATGTGTTAAGTAAATATACCGAAACCGCCGTGATACATGTTGTGATATCGTCGTTTAGCAGACCTACACTATTTTAATATTGCAAAAATTCCCTTGAGTATTGCAAACGGAAAAGAGGTGATCATACTTTTCCGAAACAATTTTTAAAAAAGTTCTTCTATATCGTGTTGTGCTGTTGACATATTTCATGTAAGGCGTGTTCAAGAAAAAACACAAGTATTAAATGTTCATAATTACATTTGTGATAATAATTAATGAATATATTCATTTCTGATAGGAATTAATGAAACTATTTATTTGTGATAATAATTAATTAATATGTTCATTTTCATCAAAAATGTGTGATGTAGATGCAGATAGTACTATTTGAGTCAATGCACAAGAAAAATTACAAGTTGACATTTCTGACCAGAGAAGGTTAAGACCATCGTGTTCACCTGCTCAGTCATATCAGAATCTACACAAGTAGACAGAATCTTCTTACAAGCTTGTGAAACTAGCATGTGAACGAAAAAGATCTTGATCCGACTTTACGGATACATAGGTTGCTCTGATGATCCTTTTTTCATGAACTTGCTCATTTTTCAGATGTTTTATAAACAAATTATCTGTGATTTAAAAGGCGGCCGGCGCAGTCCAAGATCTAAATTCGCGAGTGCGTGCAATGTAGGAAGATCTTGTTCGCTATTGGTTAACCCTTTCCAACATACATACATTCTGTAGCAAAATACTTTTGAAAACCTTTATACAAAAACGTGATAAAATTTCCATCAATGAAATGTTAATTCTTAAAAAGGTTTGAAAACATTGATGCAAAAGTAAAAATTGCTCGTTTTGAGCAATTTCTCCTTTTGCCACAATATTTTCAATAGTCTTCTGCTGCAGATATGTCAAAATGTGATTTTTCTAATGATCTTATTATTCCTCTAGGCTCATATTTCGCTTTAAACATGGCGACGAAGAGGAACAAATGCATGAATATTATCAAACAGAATATTCTACTGGTCCTCATTTTACTTGGTGTTGTTTGTGGAATAATTGTTGGATTTGCCATCCGACCCTTACATCCGTCTGGGGATGTGAAAATGTGGTTAGGTGAGTAGCATGCTTTCTAATCGCATTGAAATACTTCGCTGAGAGTATACTTTGATCTGACGGCACCGCATAAACTGTTGTCTCAAATTGACCCTATAAATTTAAATATTCATGGACATGGTTCTCATTGTTATGTCCAATGAAATCGCACGATGCAAACAATGATCGGTCATCACCGCTTCTCTATCGCTTTATTTTCTTGATGTAACCACCGTTTATAATTTGTTAATAAGATGCAACTAGATTACTAAATATAAGTCTAAAGACAGCGCATACACTGTTGTCTCAAATTGACCCTGTGAATTTAAATATTCATGCCCTCGGTTCTCATGTTTTCTGTCCAATGAAATCGCACGATGCAAACAACGTTCGGGCATCACCGTTTATATATCTCTTTAATTTGTATGGTTATCTTCCCCTGTTGATACCTAACGATTTTGTAGGCGATGATACCACCGTTTATAAATGTTTTAAATGATGCAGCTAGCCAATTAAATATAAGTGTAAAGAATCTTTAAACAAGTAGAAGTACGTTGGACTGGCGATAAATTGAACTCGAAAATAACCCAGCAATTACTCCCAGGTATGGATGTGTTTCATGATAATGTATATTCAGCTTCGCAATTTATTTATTGTGAAAAGCGAGCTAGTATTCAATTTACTCTTTCAGCGCCAAAGACAATATTGAGCTTTTTGCAAACAATACAGATGCAGGTGAGTCAGCTCGTGACGAGCTGTCTCACCTGAAATCTGCATTGTTTGGCTGTGAATTATAAATATATATCAAAAATCCTATAACATGAAAATAGAGTCGTCCGAGTTTGAACATGGAAGAATCTACTTTAAACAATTCGGCGCTGAAAGAGTTAAAACCTATCAAGAAAACAAAGCAGTGACGGCTCATATTTAGATAATAGCGCAGTGACAGTTCGTATAGCTCGTAAAAGCAATCAGAACTGCATATACGTGTCCACTGTTTCGATATACATATCCATTCATGGAAATGGTACGAATTAACCCTTACCGGCGTACGTCAATTCTGCAGCAGACGACTTTGCAAACATATTGGCAAACACGTGAAATATCTCCATAAATGAGAGTTTAATCATTAAATAGAGTTGAAAACATTGTGGCAAAAGGAAAATATTGCTCATCATGAGCAATTTCTCCTTTTGCCACAAAGTTTTCATAAGTCGTCTGCTTCAAAAGCGTCGCAATGCGTCTAAAATTGGGAAAGGGTTAATTACGCAAAGTTTTCGAATTATCCTTTGTTCGAGTTATTGCGAGCCCAATGTAAACATAGAAAAACCGCGGACAATCGACCGTCTGAACTTTTCGCCGAGTGAAGATTAAGATCAGCCTGCTCGTCCTGATCTTCCCGTTTCGCCATCTGGTCTTACTCACATCCCGGAAACCTCTAGGTTACGACCGACAATAGACTAAACCAGTATGAACTTCGTTGATGATTTGCATTGAATCGTTTTTCCATCATACAGACGCTTTCTGACGCATCTGTAGCAGACTATATTTGAAAAAACATTGCGACAAGAGGTGAAATTTCTCATAATGAGCAGTTTCCACTTTTGAGACAATACTTTCAACTCTATATAATCATTAACCCTTTCCCTCATATAGACGCTTTCTGACGCCTCTGCAGCAAACGGCTTTTTGAAATCATAGTGACAAAAGAAGAAATTGCACAAAACGTGCAATTTCTCCTTCTGCCACAATGTTTTCCACTTTTTGTCATAGGTTATCCATTCAATTATTGAGATTTTCTGTTTTTTCACAAAATACGTTCAAAGTCGTCTGCTGCAGAATTGCCGTATGAGGGAAAATGTTAAACTCTCATTTATTGAGAATTTTTATAACATTTTTGTCAAGATAATTTCAAAGTCGTCTGATGCAGATTCGTTGTTTGTGGGAAAGGTTTTAATTTCAAAACTCCCGAACGTCCGTGTCCTACTGACGTGGCTGAGTTTATCGCTGAAATCAGAAACAGGTTTTATCATCATCGAGATTGAACATATGTAACGTTGATATCAGAAACAGGTTTTATTATCATCGAGATTGAACATATGTAACGCTGAAATCAGAAACAGATTTTATCATCATCGAGATTGAACATATGTAACGCTGAAATCAGAAACAGGTTTTATTATCTTCGAGATTGAACATATGTAACGCTGAAATCAGAAACAGGTTTTATTATCTTCGAGATTGAACATATGTAACGCTGAAATCAGAAACAGGTTTTATTATCTTCGAGATTGAACATATGTAACGCTGAAATCAGAAACAGGTTTTATTATCTTCGAGATTGAACATATGTAACGCTGAAATCAGAAACAGGTTTTATTATCTTCGAGATTGAACATATGTAACGCTGAAATCAGAAACAGGTTTTATTATCTTCGAGATTGAAAAAATGTATCGCTGAAATCAGAAACAGGTTTTATTATCATCGAGATTGAAAATATGTAACGCTGAAATCAGAAACAGGTTTTATCATCATCGAGATTGAAAAATATGTAACGCTGAAATCAGAAACAGGTTTTATCATCATCGAGATTGAAAAATATGTAACGCTGAAATCAGAAACAGGTTTTATTATCATCGAGATTGAAAAATATGTAACGCTGAAATCAGAAACAGGTTTTATCATCATCGAGATTGAAAAATATGTAACGCTGAAATCAGAAACAGGTTTTATCATCATCGAGATTGAAAAATATGTAACGCTACGTGATTATGTCAAGATCTATTCGCAATTTACCTCAATAATATAATGTTTTATGTGGTTATTTATTTTAACTTCTTCAGCGACGAATTGTTTAAAGTAGACTCTTCCATGTTCAAAATCGGGCGTCTCCATTTCTTATGTAATAAAAGTTTGGACTATTTTAATAACTAAAAGGCAAACAATGCTGATTTCAGGTGAGACAGCTCGTTACGAGCTGACTCACCTGAATCAGTATTGTTTGCGCAAACCTCAATATTGCCTGTGGCGCTGAAAGAGTTAAACACGACTAAGGATCATTTTCGGATTGATATCTAGAAAATTGGTATTACAATTTTGACACCAAGTTGAAAACACTGCGAGAAAAGGAGAAATTACCTAATTCGAGCAATTTCTCCATTTTCCACGATGTTTTCAAACTGATATCTACTGCACATACATCGAAACTTATTCAAATCATGGAAACGGTAATTAGTCTCAGCTATACGGATATCGACAGTTGAAAGTTTATACGAGAGACAAGTCCGATTGCTTATAGACTGAATAAACGCTACACGGTATTCGAGCTTTTATCCCCGTACTGTTATTTGACACTCTCTAAACTACGGGCGAAAACGTAGACAGGCTCCGAAACTTTCAAACTCTGAAAGCATTCTCAGTGCTCTGAAATGAACTCCATACTCCAAATAAGGGTGCTGGTTGGTCAATTTGGAAAACGAATTTGCTTCTGACCAATCAGCACACGTTACATTTTTATAGTTTTGGAGTCTGATCTTATTATAATGTACACAGATGGCGAACTCGAGAAGTTCAGTTTTTGAATGAAGCAGCTCAATATTTTATTATCTACTTAAGATACAAATACATGCAGCTATTTTGTCACGGTTGTTTTGCAATGTGTTCACCTTGAGATAACAAATGCTATTATTGTGAGTGTCGTCGAGAAAACAGCTCCTCTCTTAGCGGGTGTGGATAACGAAAACCCTGAATATCTTGAGAATACACGATGGTGTATCGTAACCTCATTCTTCACCTGTGTAATTATCAGACACGCACCTGTCTGTCTCTTACTGAAAGGTTGACATAGTTCAGGTCTGAACACCCACCTGTTAAACATGTTCACATACCCAGCATTTGGGCCTACTAAACTATTAAACTACGGGCCTTTCAGCGGTATGTTTATATACCAGTAAATATATTGTTAAACATGTCCACGTACCCAGCATAGGGCCTTCTAAACTACGGGCATTCCAGTGGTATGTTTATAAACCAGTAAATATATTGTTAAACATGTCCACGTACCCAGCATAGGGCCTTCTAAACTACGGGCATTCCAGCGGTATGTTTATAAACCAGTAACTATATTGTTAAACATGTCCAAGTACCCAGTATATGGCCTTCTAAATTACGGGCCTTCCAGTGGTATGTTTATAAACAAGTAACTATATTGTTAAATATGTCCAAGTACCCAGCATAGGGCCTTCTAAACTACGGGCCTTCCAGTGGTATGTTTATAAACCAGGAACTATATTGTTAAACATGTACACGTACCCAGTATAGGGCCTTCTAAACTACAGGTATTCCAGCGGTATGTTTATATACCAGTAAGTATATTGTTAAACATGTACACGTACCCAGCATTGGGCCTTCTAAACTACGGGCATTCCACTGGTTTGTTTATATGCAAGTACATATCTTGTTAGAAGTGTTCGCTTCTTTCCCTGATCAATACAGTTTCTCGTTATACGAGTTTGTAACATTTTGACTTTGAAAGCATTTTGGAAAAAGGTTGAACACTTTCATTTTTTATGGTGGGCAATTTCTCCTTTTTACTGCATTGTTCACTGTCTCAATATTCAAAATGAAAACTTGGTCGGTTGAATGTTCATTGTTTAAAGCCGCTTTCAACATTTTCTTTTTAAGTTTTATCACGGCGTTTCCTAGGTAATTTTTCAGTGATACTGGTCCATTTATCCTGACACAAGTACAGGACGATAAGTAACATAGTAAAAGAAAATGAATTCTCCATTTTCTCTCCAGGGCTACCCGGCTCGCTTTATTTACGATCCCTGAAGATGATGATTGTCCCGTTGATCGTCTCCAGCGTTATAACAGGTATGTTATTGACCCTCCCTTTCCCAACATACAGTAATTTCGCAGAAGACCAATTTGAAAATATCTTGGCAAATTCATGGCAAATCTTTTTTGAGCAATGTCTCACTTTGCTACAATGTTTTGAAATTTGTCAGCTGCAGAGGCGTCAAATTCGTCTGTAAATGGGAAAGGGGTTTACGTAACCACAGGCGTCCGAATTTCATTTGAGAAGTTGAAAGATCCATTAATAGTCTCTCTATGGCCAATGCGCTAAAATAATAATGGCCTATAAATAGAATATAGGTTGTTTTTTTGTCCGCCCAGAATCGGAAGTGAATGTTATTTTTATTATTGACTAATTGGGTCAGTTATGACCCTCAATAGTTCTTCGACATTTATTAAAATGTCATTTTCACACAACCAAACTTTGTCATTCATTTCACCCTTCTTCGAGCCCCCCTTCGTCGGTAAGATATACCGCAATACATAAATTATATTTTATGACACCATAAAATGTTTTATGGATTGGAGTTTCCCTTAATCTATACGATCTACTGCAATACATAAAAAGACTGTCTATATGGTGCATATACAATAATAATAATGACAAGGTGTGCAACATTTCATCCCCATATTTGATTCGGGAAATAAGTTTCGATAAATAACGCCGATTGATTGATTGATTGTTTGTTGTTTAACGCCGCCTCTAACAATTGTTCAGTTAATTTTTTCTGGGTAATTTACCAGTTCTACTGGTCTATTTATCCTGACACCAGCCAGTCAGTCTTAAGGAGGACAACCATTACTACTATTTTAAGAATCTTTCATAAAACGACGAAACCGACCGGATCTTTTTATATAATACCATATAGAGTTGTACTAATTGCATTGGCAGTCCTTAACGTTGTCCTAAAAAAGAAAAGATGCATGCTCGTTTTTAAATAATGACGATTTCAGCACAATAACCATAAGATTATCAGAAAAAGCTTATGCAGCTTTCTAAGAAGTTTGTTGACCATTTGAACATTCACAATGCCACCATTTTTTTTCAAGATCACCGCAATATGCGATTTTGAAATACAGTTTTCACTAATTTTCGTCATATTTTTTTAAATCAATTTGTTGGAATGGATCTAATCTTACTTAATGAAAAATCACGCATTCATGAAAATTCAAAATGACGGCCGTATCCGGTTTAAAAATCAGTCACATCTGTAAAATTCTTCAAAGCTGATCGAACATGGACAGTTTTAAGTCAAGTTATATTTTGCGGGGAATTCAAACATCATACTGATGAGCTGATATCGTAAGCCATCTTTATTCAAGATGGCCGACATATACAGATTTAAATTTCCGTTGTTAACTTTTTCACAGACATTCATTAATTGAGATTGAATTAGTTATCGCTGTGAACATTTTTGTTTTGAGAGCTCATTGATTTAAATTTTGACTCGCCTCTGTATTTCTGTTTGAGACCAGTTCTGCTGTGTCGGTTGATCTCAACGTATATTAATCGCATTTACACCGGTGGTGTAGCTATGGGTGCTTAACACTTTCAGCGCCGATTTGTTTAAAGTAGACTCTTCCATGTAAAAAACCGGGTGTGTCCATTTCTCAATTTATGAAAGTTTTGGACTATTTTTGTAACTAAAAGGCAAACAATGCTGATTTCAGGTGAGACAGCTCGTAACCCTTTCAGCGCCGAATTGTTTAAAGTAGACTCTTCTATGTAAAAAACCGGGTGTGTCCATTTCTCAATTTATGAAAGTTTTGGACTATTTTTGTAACTAAAAGGCAAACAATGCTGATTTCAGGTGAGACAGCTCGTTACGAGCTAACTCAACTGAATCAGTATTGTTTGCGCAAACCTCAATTATGTTCAAAACTAGGTCATGGGACGGGGTTCTGCAGAACTAAGCCTAGGTTAACATTGTTTGTGGAGGAAACATTGTTCATCCAATCTTCATGAATTTTGTTCAGAACATTGATCTCCATCAAATCTTGGTTATATTAAAAAATGGGTAATGGATCAGTGGTCTGCATAACATGGCCTTGGTAAGGTAACTTAACATTGATTAGGTTAATTAACGTTGATTAGGTAACTTAAACTTGGTTAAAATTGACTGTAGAGGCCATAATTCTCATCCAATCTTCATAAAAATTTATCGGAACATGAAAACAAGGTCACTAGGTCAAATGTTTAAATAACAGTGTGAACAGTGTGAACACTGTACAAGTCCATGTCTTCATCCAGTCTTCATATACAATTAATCAGAACATTTGTCTCGATCAAATCTAATTTTCGAAACTGGTTTATGGGAATCAAAAACTAGGTCATTAGGTCAAATTTTATGATAACTTTATTAGCACTCTAGAGGCAACATTTTTCATCTAATCTATGACAAAACACTTTTGTCTCCAAATCTCATTCAAAACTGAGTCATGGACGTTAAAACACTAGGTCACTAGGTCAACTTTTATAGTAACATTATTAACACTGTAGTGGCCACATCTTCTTTCGATCTTTACAAATTTCTGTCGTCAAGTACTTAACTAGGTCACTAGGTCATTATTTAAGAATAAATGGTTAACACTTTGAGCTTTTTTACACATTGATAACATTTAATTTGCGGTTTTCCAAGAAGGGCGAGACACTCTCAGCCAGAGGTGTTGTATTTAACGACACCACAAAGTATGTACCGCGTATGACAAGTCTGGAACGATGTTGTCGGAGTTTCTTTCTTGTATAATAACTAGGATTTTAACCTTTATTTCGCAATTAAGTTTTAAAATATGTTACAGTCCTATATGTTTAGTAGCAAGCCTCTTTTGTCTAATTACATACATTGTTCGGTTGTACTTGTTGGCCGACGAATAATACAAGTGATATATTTTGCGGACAACTTGTTTGCTTGAAACACATTTCTCCAAATAAATTAAGATATCGGTTTTAGTCTGTGAAGAATATCATTGAGTCAGTATAGCGTATGCTCGCATGGCTATGGCCTAATCTGGACCCTTGATTTCTATTCAATCTATAGATTGATTCGCATTATTGAAATTTAATTATGTAGTTCTATATATACTACATATTATGTATTATCAAAAATATCAACCGATAGTTGTATGTACATGTACCAAGCTGTTAATATTTAACCTGGTTGAGAAATAAAGTATAGGTCTGTCGGTCTTCCTAGTTTCTTTCAATTTAAATGACCAGTAGACATCAAATATAATTTCTCACTTTTGGTATTTAAAATATATACTATGTAAATATCGTATTCACCGAATTGCATGATAGTTCGTTGTGGCAGAAGGTTCACTATTGTCGAATCATCAAGTTCAATGGCTAATACCCCTAGTTCTTTATCTTGATAAAGGTTAAAAGTTGTGAATTTGTTTGATAATTACACAGTTTCCAGTGTCAATAACAGCAACCAGGACTGATTGTCTGCGACACAAAGGTAGATCACATTCTCTTGATCGGTACGATAAAAAGAGCTTTGAGAAGGGGCTTTATGTTTCTTATATCTCACCAATATTTGATTTATAAGGTGTTTGTTGAAGTAATGTTCTCTAGCGTATAAACACAAGTGCATTTAGGTCGAGTAACGAAAATGACAAGAGTGTACAGACATAAAAAATCGCTAGGGCATAGGCTTATTTGTTATGTACGGAGCATCTCTACCACCCAATACATGGGTCATGGCAGGAATAAACACTGGATACTTCCACTCATTCCAGAATGAAACAAGCTATTGAAAAGGGAAATGTGAGTAAAATATACCTGCGAGGAAATAGAGATAATTTGACCTAAATAGGAACCGGAAATAAAATAACTGACACCGGAAGTATTTTATTTTGCCCATATTTTTAACTTGAAATTGTATTCAGAGAATATCATTTATAAATACATCAGTCTGTAGACTGTTGATGTTCGATGACAAGATACATGGCAATCATTTTTGGAATAAAACCAGATGTTGATCATTTGATCATTGCCTTAACATCTTAAGTTGATTGATTGATCTGAAAGTCTGGTCCGAAAATCATGCTTTTACCTTACATAGCACACTTTTTCTAAACAAATGTTTTAATCTGCCGGACAATGATGCTGTTCCCACAATCCTGAGCGCCAATGAGGAAAGCACTAGTACCATTTTTAGAGTATTTGGTTCGGATCGATCCCGGATCTCCTGCTCGCGAGGCCCACGCTTTTCATTGTGCAAGTCTATAAAGTTATTTAAACACATGCTGTAAAATCTACTTTTCATGCCAGGCCTTTTTATATATCTGTTTGCATAAATCATAAAAACGAACCTAAAAATGTCATTTCATTGCAGGAGCTGCTACACTCGATCCCAGATCTAATGGTAAAATAAGCATGGTGGCGTTTACCTATATATTCCTGACAAACACGGTTGGAGCGATTCTTGGAATTTTAGCTTTCGTTTTATTCAAACCAGGTATTTCAAAACATCAATATGGGTTCGGTTGTTAAAGACCATTCGTTGGCAATATTTTCTCTCAAATCTACGCTAAGCATATGGCCACGGCGGTTGATTGATTGAAGTTTAACGTCATTTTCAACTTTATTCAGTTAGATCACCGCGGCTAGTTCGCCTAACCATATGTATGATGGCACCATCATTTTTCTCCAGACAATTAGCTACTTTCCTACATAGCCTTTCTTTTAACCCGTTTCTGTCAGACGTTTGCTGCTAGACATACTGGATATAGTCAATCATCGGCAAAAAACCATTGACCAAGTCGGTGTTCGAACTCACAATACTTTTTTTGATAGGCGTTGTTGTGAGCAAAGACACATGAAATTCGACCCGTTTTAGGTTTTACACTTAAACAAGTTACCTTATGGAGTAGCTCTATTGTGTACTTGATAGCTGTCGAGCAACTGCATTACGTCTGATGCATTGGTTTCAGGATGAATAATACCAGTAGTGCATGTAAATAATCCAGTAATCGCTGATATTTAACTGAGATGCTGTTTAAGAACGACACGAGCACCATTCAAACAAATCATATATCAGTGTTGGTCCAAAGATATTTGAACTCACGGCTCCTGAATTGAGACATCTTTAGAAATAAGAAGATATATAATTATGTATGCAGGTAATATTTGATTGATTGATTGGGATTTATCGCCGTTTTCAATATTGTTTTGTCACATAATGGCGGCCAGTTCACCTACTCCTTGTTGGAAGAAGAATGACGCTTGTCGTGTCACAGTGACTTTTGTCAGACGTCGGAAAGTATGTTGACCGACCTGGGGTTCGAAGTCACAACAGCTGGTTTGATAGACCGCGTCGCTACCGAGGCTCGGCTCTTTGACAAAAACAAATGTCGCCATACGGGTCTTTATGCCTATATACCTTTAGATGACACCGATAAGTCAATAAGACCCCAATTCTCCAGATGCAGCTCATATGTATTCGATTAATGTAGGATCTACGGATGTTTAGTTTTGTTTCTGATTATGCAGGAAAGGGTGGTGTTTTTAAAGATCCACTTGCAACAAAGACAACAACTGCTTTGGAAACTCAGGATATATTTGCTGATTTACTCAGGTTTGTCATTTATTTTATTATCATTTTAATAATTTGATATTTTGAGTATATATGTTATCATTGGGACTCGATTATCTGAATTTGTTTTTTAGTCGGAATCGAAAAGCTGCATTAACTCCATTCGATTTACAATATTTAGGAATCACACAATGAACTTTACGCGCAATCAAGTTTTCGGCTTTTGATTTTTAGACAGGACCTATTTGGCGGTTCGAAAGAACCGACATGTGTATAAGCTGGCAACAGTCCATTCATTTTTAAAAAAATATTACACAGATTGATTATCCGTTTTCATTGACATTCAATACGATTTGCAATTACCAGGACATCCCTCTGAACCCGAGATGGTGTTCAGAAACGGAGAGCTGATATAGAAAGACGTGTGAAGTAATGCAATGCCGATATTGTAATACACTCTTCGGATTTCGCCTACTATAGCAATTGGCTCTTACGAGCCCCTTGCTAAAAATGAAGTAAAACGTATTGTCGAGAATAGGTTCAAACTGTAGAAAATGCCACTCAATACCTCTTTAAATGAAAGTGTAGGTATTGAATGGAGTTGAATACATTTTGATTCAAATCAAAATAGCTCGCAATGAATCTGCGGCAGACGCGTGGAAACGTGTCTTCGTACGGGATCGGGTTAAAACAGTATGCCACTGCTGATTGGTCAGATTAGGGCCAAGGACAACTACAAGTTAACGTTCCCCATCGCTTCTTGTACCGCAGTTTTCATCTATACTACTTTGTCTTTTTCAGAAACATTATTCCAGATAATCTATTCGAAGCAACATTTATACAAACACAGACAAAATACTCAAGGGAAGAGATTTCAGTAAATGGTTCAACAAATATAACTTTCATCATTGAAAAGGAGCTCGGGAAAGGCGGTGGTGCAAACCTATTAGGTATCTTATCCAATGCTTTAAGTCATTAGGCTGTGTAATTACTGGACACTTACATGTTAAAGATAGGTCAAACCGGGTAGTACTGAGAGTGCATACAGATGTGGATCAGTAAGGGCTGTGCATATGCACATATTCGCGGGAACATTCTGCACTGTCCTTCTACGGGTAAACTATCCTAAAGTGTAACGTCTGACAAAAAGGCTAAACGTGTAACTAGTTTGTTTGACTTTTAAGACTCACTGGTGTCAAATGGAGATTGTCAAAAACAATTTCGTCTTGTACATTACTAATTTACTTAACAAATGCTTCAGTCATGCCCTGCACATTGTTTATTACACGCGTGAAGAAAAGACTTGCCTGTCCTTCACTGCTAAATGATTCCAATGAATATTGCATGACAGAAGTCTCATGAAACCTTCAATGACTTAAACCCGAATAGTCAAGATCAAGATCAGACTGCGCGGATTCGTTGGTTATGGTATGACATGGCCAAGCTATGAATATTACGTTAGTCCAATCACCTATTGTATGTATTATATATTGTGATGATCCAGGTTAAGCTAACATATTGTGCAGATTACTGCTAGCTTTATATTTATATTATTTGGGGTCTTACACTAGTGTTCAACAACACGATTTCAGTTATATCACGGTGATAGTTTACTTATTCATGATCCTCGGGTAAACAAACTTGTACTAGGTTAGAACAAGTGCCATGCTCAAGGGCTCCCAATAGTGACCGCCACGACGGATTGATGATTGCACTGTCATACCCAGTATTAATGTTGGTTATTCTGAATAAAGCAACTGCTTCGACGGTACGTTATTCAACATTTTACTCCGTGCATGGGAAAAGGAACAATAAGACATTTCAGAACACTGTAGGATCGGATCAACCTGTACATCCGATCCACTACACATATTGACAGAAGCGACTAGCAACTGTATGTAAATATCTTGTGAGCATTTGGGATCTTGATCAGATTGTGCAGATCTAAACTGGATCTGCACTGTTCTCAAAAGCCGACTCCGACTGGTTACCGTTTTCATGCAAAGGCTCGTATATTAATATTAATCGATCTGCTGTTATAATTTCAGGTTTGATATTTGTCAGTACTTTCGTTGGGATTGCTATTTCATCTTTAAAAGAAAACGGACGACCATTGTATTTGTTTTTCAATGCTGCAACCAAAGCTGTCATTTTAATTATCCAATGGTTCTTATGGTACGTTGTTAAAGTATCTCATTTAAGTTTACACTTTTCGATTATCGCCCGATACCGCTGTTGCTACTGTTTGCAGTGTTCGTCGGTGAATAATCAATGGTTTGGGGGTTGTGTCTATTGAGTCACCAAAACACCGTTCGCAATGATAAAGTTTTCCGCAAGATATCGTTTTTTAACGTATATCTGTAGAACGATCTTCCATTTTCAGACATTATATGACCATACCATGGTCGGATATGTAAGAGCCATGTGGGTGTACACCTTTTATTTATACCGTTCGTGAACAGATTGTACATGCAACATTTGCGCCTCAAAACTCTTTGAAATTTGAACACGAGTCATAACCTTGTATATCCGTACGAAAGGTGACCCTACAATATCAAATTTCGATGTTTTTTCAGACGACCATTATTTTACATCTGTGAAGGCTGCTTGTTTAACTACATGCTGCCCACGTGGAAGATTGGAACAACCTAAATGTGTAGCCTCATAAAATAGAGTCGTTATCACTAACTACAAACAATCGCGTTTTCTATAACATTCTCGCCAGTACTTAAATGCTCTAAGCATCTTTATTGGCCAAATTAGTGTTAACGGAATAATAAGAGCTGAATTACGAGAAAACCAACATTGTGGACTCTGCGTAAAGTATCGACACTGATCATCAATACGCTATACTTTTATTCCCCAGAGACGGAATGTTTCGGCCAAGATTAGCATGAGCGGACTGCGCAGGCTGTTCTTGGTCGATGCATTACGCAGAGTCAATAATGTTGGTTTTCTCACGGAAAACATCATGGCAAAAATGTGGAAAATCTCTATAAGATATTGTGACAGTAGAAGAATAGGCTCCTTATGAACATGTTTTACTTTTGTTATACTGGTTATATTGGTTTCAAAAGTCATCTGCTGTAAATGCTTCAAAAAGCATGTTGGAATGGGTCATCTTTTGGTGATCATTACTTGTATACTTAGATGTTTAAATAAAACTTTTATTAGACATTTGCTTAATATTTCTTATAATTTTTATTCTTTTCAGGCTAACACCAATAGGCGTATTCAGTCTCATACTCGTTCCCGTAGCTGGAATCAAAGATGTCGGTATTCTGTTTGGTCAACTGGGCATGTTCTGTGCAGCTGTAATTATATTCATCATCATTCAACAGAGTCTCGTGCTTCCACTCATCTTGTTTCTACTCACGAGAAGGAACCCTTACTATCACATGTTGCAAATATCAAGGCCGTGGCTTATCAGCTTTGCTGCCTCTTCCACGTAAGTAATGAACTATATACAAACCGTCTCATTTGTGTAGATGTTAGATTGCCCGCTTTGGAAGTGGACGACACGGGTTTGATACTCGGTCGAGTCACACAAATAATTTCAAAATGGTAATAATGGCTCCCATCCTTCGCACACGCCGTGTTGGGCATTGCATTACGACTATCCACCAGTGTCAGGATATAGTAGGCTGGCAGAACGGTTGAAGTGAAATATTAATAACGCCGGTGTCAGTATTGAATACGATTCAATTTTGTACCATAGGGTTACGTAATCGAAAAGGGAGCAACAAACATTATTATTATAACAACAAACAACCTTTATTAATCAATAAATTGTATTAGCTGATTTAAGAAACAACAAGATGCAAAATACGTATGTATTCTACCGTTATTACACATCTTTAGACACATTTAATTTGTATTTAATAACTTTTCCCCAACTTCCTAGGCTATGCTTTTTTTAATAGTTTGATACACGGCCCTTACGACACGGTTCATCAAAGCTCAGAACAAAAGTTCACTTTTCCCTAACTTCCTAGGCTACGCTTTTTTATTTGTTTAGTTTACGGCCCCAAAGTTCGGGGGATGTTTTTGCCTACTTATTAAAATCTATTGTATTTCTAAACTAAAACGTTCCTCCCCATACAGTTCATTCATTCAGACCATTGTATTTTTGCTATTTATTGAGTACACATGTGAACTTTTTAATTCATAAATGCTCCATTTTGATCATAAATATCTAAACTGGTAGGAGCATAGACTTCCCTCTCTCTTTCCAAAGCTTGTGTCATACTTAACGTATAACTAGAGACATTAAACCTTAAAATATGTTAAGATTTAAGCACCTATGTTTTTTTATGCCCCGGCATACGAAGTATGAGGGGCATATAGTTTTCCGGTCTGTTAGTCCGTCCGTTCGTCCGTCCGTCCGTTCGTCCGTTCGTCCGTCCCGCTCAGGTTAAAGTTTTTGGTCAAGTTAGATTTTAGTGAACCTAATGTCCTATCATTATGAAACTTCACACAAATGACAATCAACATATCATTGTTTAAAAAATTGTATCAATTTGAGGTTGGACCAACTGTTCATCCGTCTGTTCGTCTGTCTGTTCGTCCATTCCATTCTCAGGTTAAAGTTTTTGGTCAAGTTAGATTTTAGTGAAGCTGATGTCCGATCATGATGAAACTTCACACAAATGACTATTAACATATCATTCTTTAAAAAATTGTATCAATTTGAGGTTGGACCAACTGTTCGTCCGTCTGTTCGTCTGTCTGTTCGTCCATTCCATTCTCAGGTTAAAGTTTTTGGTCAAGTTAGATTTTAGTGAACCTGATGTCCTATCATTATGAAACTTCACACAAATGACAATCAACATATCATTGTTTAAAAAATTGTATCAATTTGAGGTTGGACCAACTGTTCGTCCGTCCGTTCGTCTGTTCGTCTGTCTGTTCGTCCATTCCATTCTCAGGTTAAAGTTTTTGGTCAAGTTAGATTTTACTGAACCTGATGTCCTATCATTATGAAACTTCACACAAATGACAATCAACATATCATTGTTTAAAAAATTGTATCAATTTGAGGTTGGACCAACTGTTCGTCCGTCCGTTTTAAAATATAGTTAACAACCGGGGCATCCGTGTTCCATGGACACATTTTCTTGTTTTATCTAATTGATCTAGATAGAGCAGATTTAAAAGCGTTTATTGGTCAAAACTTAATATAAGAAACTTCAGCTTGTATGACACATTATAGTTGTTGTCATTAGTAAGCAAACTGTAAACCATATGTGTTCAGGACTGAACTTGTCACTTCACGACTAAACTTCACATGCTGAATATCACATAGATCGCTGCATATAAAACCTCTTATCCCTACGTCAAGAGTGACCCTTTCTGCTCTTGGTAACCTTTTATTATAGACGATGGTAGCCAGGTGAGCAATGTAGGCACATCTTGGTCTTCTTGTTTAAACTAAAGGGACATTTGGCTTTCTTGTTCGAAACATTTACATCCTGTCTCTTTGTAAACACGTTATTTAAGTGTCCTGAACTGCATCTGCTTCCTTTAAGTCATGCTTCAAAATAATGCGCGGCGTATTTGATGCTTTGCATCAAAATTCGTCTTGTTAGTTTAGGAGAAAGGTGAACTTTATACTTAACCGCAATTGCTCGTCAAATAAGGACCAATCAGAAAGCAAACCTCGTGGTAGAGTTGCGATACTTGCAGTTTACAGTCACTTTCTAATAATAATATGTTTTTGTTAAATATCCTTAACTTTTACAGTAATGGGGAAAAAAGGATCAACAAAACCAACCAAAAGCATTACCAAGACTGTATTTGTTTTGAGAATGATGAAATGATTAGATCAGCGTAAACCGTTTTCACCTATCTATCTTTAAAGTATATAGGAGAAATGAATCCTAAAACAGTTCTCAGTTATAATCAGATAGAAGCAATTCATTTCCCGTAGGCGACCATTATAGCGTTTTGGGCTATGGCTCTTTTCCAACAATCCAAATAAACCCAAAACCTATATTCAATTAAAGTTCATTCTTAAAACTAGCAACAAATGCAAAAAAACTCACATATTGACCTACTTTTCGTTGAGCTATGACGTCAAATCAAAGGTCGGTGAATTTTACTTTCAATTTCAGAAAATACATGTTGTTCTGAAAATGGCTCTTTAGCTGTCAATATAGCTAAAAGCAAACAAATCCGTGAAAGGGTTTTCAACACTTTCAACTTTCAACAAAATAATTATTGTCCAATTGGGGTCTTAAATTGGTCTGCCGAATTGCCGGCCCTTTGACCTAAATTTGCTATCACTCGCATGTGTCCGGTCATCTTACGGACGTAGCCGATAAACGTTCAACAAGCAAACAAACCAATCGGAATACCTCGGCGATGAATACGGAATTACCCGAGGAGTTCCGATTGGCAAACAAATGTGTGTTTTCCCTTAAATTAAAAACCATTCAATATTACTTCCAATGGACCAGGGACAATATATACATACACGGTCCCTGAATGGACTAACATTCTATGTGGAAAAGCAGCCAGTTGCATGGAAAGTATGTTATGTGGAGTACTGGTGTGAGAAAACACGTGAGCAGGCATACTGTCGTCGTGATATTACTTATTTGTTTGGAACGGCGTTAAACCGCAGTAGTTTTTTATTATTAAGTTGTTACTCAGAAGCTGCATGTATTATACCTGTCATAGGTGTGGGTTTTTTCAATAGGTATTATCATGATATCTGTTGTGGTAGAGGTTCGACATCTGGAAGGAGAAACGGCAATCTTATATAACAATTTAAAAAACACTTAGTCAAATATATGGAAACTTTCTATAAATGAAAGAATAATTATTACATAAAGTTGAAAACGTTCGGGCAAAATAAGACATTGCTCGTTATGAGTAATGTCTCTTTTTTCCACAATAATTTCAAAAGGTGTCTGCTGCATAGGCGTCAGAAAGCATTTGCGTGTGGAAAAGGGATTAATAAGTAAAGACTGAGGCAAGTCTGTGTATCAACACAATCTCATCAAAACCTACACTTTTCCGGCTACATGTCAGTAGTCCTTGATTCGTTTCTTTGCCAAAAGACTAGACTTGTAGCCCTTACAGTTTTACGACAATTTGCATTTATGTTATCAAGTTACGGAGAGGCGATAAGACGCCAACAATGATTAACCTGATTCTAAATTCAGTAACACAAATTCGGATTGCCTAACATATCGATGGCTTGGCGTGAAACGGTTGTAACTAAAGACATATTTTGAAAACCTTGGTTTAGGGGCAATTTTGACCCCTTTGTAAACAATGCAAATTTAGGTGCCATTGCTCAGAACGAGCAATAGCACCTAAAATTCCACTGTTTACCAAGAACAATTATTTAAAGCTTATAAAGACTTTATGGGGAGGTGATCAACCTTGGTAAAAAAAAATACTAACTCTAGTTACAACCATTTCACGCCAAGCCCTCGATATATGGTTCAGCCAACAATGAATCTAGTTAGCATGAGCATTTAAATCTTCTCTAAATTTAGAATAAGACTAATTCATTTAATAGGCCCTTAACTTATTTCATAATGCCTTGATCCTTATTTCAGAATGTAAATGAAATGCTTTGCTCATCGCTTTCTATTAGGAGACCTACACATTTCGTCACAGTTCAAATGAGAAGCATTGAAAACAGATCGACATTAGAACAATTGAAACCTATGTAGATTCGCTTTATTTAATTGTGTACGGTATTTCGACACTAATGCACTTTTAACGGCCCATTGCATCAACTGAGACGGTCTCACTCCATGGTAATGCTTGGTAATAATGGGTTTTCCTCCCTTGCGCTCGGGAGTGTTGGGGGGTTAGCATAACAACTGACTCGCTTGTTACATTAGTTCTGGTTTCTTACCCAAGACACGCTATAAACATTGCTTTTTAACCACTCTGCAGCAGATGACCATTGAACATATTGTGGCAAAATGAGAACTTGCTCATAATGAGATTTTTTTTTAACTTTTTTAACTTTTTCTAGATTGTTTTCAACTCTATTCAGTAGTTATACATCCATTTATAGACATTGCCATATATCTATCAAGATGATTTCAGAGTCGTCTGCTGCAAAGTTTTCGTTTCATTTCTTCAACAATTTTATTTTTCTACAGTTGTTACTATTACTGCAGTGCTTTTCCGAAGAATACAAAACCAAATATTTCTTATCATGATTACATGATTTCCCCTTTCCTATAATATACATGAATCTACAGCAGACGACATTGAAAACATCTGCGCAATAATAGAAAAAAATCTACATTTATATCAGTAAAATTACTGCAAAAGATTTAAAAACATTCTGGCAAAAGTAGAAATTGCTCATTAGAGCGATTTCTCCTTTTGCCACAATGTTTTCATAAAACGTGTGCTGCAGAGGCGTCAGCAAACGTGTATATGTGGGAAAAGGTTAAGTGTCGCAATGAAAGATAACGATTTTGAAAATACTTTCAGGTACATGTACTCATCGTGCATCATGCATTTCCTTTAACTCTTTCAGCACCAAAGGCAATATTGAGTTTTTTTGCAAACAGTGCAGATTCAGGTGAGTCAGCTCGTAACGAGCTGTCTCACCTGAAATCTGCATTGTTTGGCTGTGAGTTATAAAAAATATTCCATAATTCCTATAACATGAAAATAGAGTCGTCCGAGTTTGAACATGGAAGAGTCTACTTTAAACAATTCGGCGCTGAAAGAGTTAATGCATACTTATATAAGTACTCTTATAAGTGAGCGGCGACACATCGAACAACTAGACAATAATGTATCTGTGGTCAGTATAGAACATGTTCAACCAGCGCATTGGCGCTGTCAAAACTGAATCTACACTGTTCGTCAGATAGTCTCACTATCAAGGAGAGATAGTATGAATGTAGATACTCATCTATGCTTGTTACAAACGCTCAGAGGTTGATTTTCGTAGAGCCCGGCTCGAGTTAACTCCTTCAGCGCCGAATTGTTTAAAGTAGACTCTTTCATGTTAAAAATCGGGTATCTCCATTTATCATGTAATAAAAGGTTCGACTATTTTGATACCTAAAAGGCAAACACTGCTGATTTCAGGTGAGACAGCTCATTACGAGCTGACTCACCTGAATCAGTATTGTTTGCAAAAACCTCAGTATTGCCTTTGGCGCTGAAAGAGTTAAGTTGTTTTGATACTTTGAAAAAAATGCGCACGATCCGTTGTCCAATCAGGAGCTAAGAGAATGCACGAACGTTCTATTTCCGTTTCGGTTCTCTTTGAGGTTCTCTCTTACAGGGGTCGTACTAGGAATGTCATCCACATAGTAAAGATAATAAGCATCCTTTAACTAAGACAGCGCCTCTTCAGAACGAAATTAAGGTCACACATTTAGCAGTTGTTTATTTTTTTTCGAATTGTTTTTTAACTCTGTATCAAAGCGAAAGACATATTAAAAACGTCAAATGAGGAGAACGGAACCCTTTATTGCGACTTTTGCAAACATTGTGACACATTGAGAAGTTTCTCCTTTTATCAAAATATTTTCGACTCTGTTTAGTAACTATACTTTAATTTATAGAGATTTATGTTTTTGCCTAGATGTTTTCAAAGTCGTCAGTTGTAGATTTAATGTGTAAATATAAGTAGGTACTCTAACTTCCTAAACTAAGTACCGCTCATGTATATTTGAGTCGTGCACTGAGCGTGTTTGGCTAGTAGCGATACCGATAGTATGCTTGCGCGGCCATGAAATCTGATCGAGATACACATTCTTGCCAGATATACACTGATCGCTTAACCCTTTCCCACATAAAAAACATTTGCTGTAGGCGACAATGAAAACATCTTGACAAAAACTCCGAATATCTCTATAAATGAAGGTATAAATACTGCCACAAGTTGAAAAGATTGTGGCCTGTCACAATGTTTTCAAAAGTCGTCTGCAGCAGAGGCATCAGAAAGCGTCTATATGTGGGAAATGGATACTGAACTTTGACTGGTTTTCGTAGAACATGACTTATCTAAGTAGTGTATACTCAGAGTCTTCACTTACATCAATATCAAACAAGTGGCTAAATAATCTTTCTAGTAGCATTAGGCGAACATAGTGGACTTTGACCTGACTATGATGGTTCACAGACTGGTCTGAACATACAATGCTCATCATATGTTACGGTTTCTTTGTCTGAAGCATGAGTCATATCATCATTGAATCAGTCCCTTATGTTAAACTATTTCTACGCTACCATCATTGGATTTCTTTTATCTCTGATTCTAGTGCAGCTTCCCTTCACTGAACATCAGCATGCAGTTCAGGTCCAGAGATATGTCTTGATTTTTTTTGTTGTTTTTAGCATGGAATAAGGAGAAATTGCTCATAATGGACAATTTTCTTTTTGCCGCAATGATTTCAACTCTATTCACTAACTATAGTTTCCATTCAATAGATTGTTCATATTTTCGAGTAGATGTTTTCAAAGTTATCGGATGCTAATTTGTTGTATGTGGGAAATGGGGTTAATGCTTGGATATCTATTTATTTTTAAACGAATTAACTGATTCCAGTCTATAGTGATACCATACGATCCGCGTCCAGCGATTTGGGGGCTAAATTGCAATCCAAGTTTACACCATTTAAAGACTAAGCGAAGGGAGACAACTCCAGAAATTAATGTGTCAATGAACGAAGAGTTATTTCCCTTAAATAAATGTAATCCAATTTTACACCATTTAACCCTTTCCCACATACAAGCAATCTGCAGAAGACGACTTTGAACATGTTTTGTCAACAAATAGAAAATCTTTATAATTGAATGGATAACCTATGACTAAAAGTGGAAAACATTGTGGCAAAAGGAGAAATTGCACGTTTTGTGCAATTTCTTCTTTTGTCACTATGTTTTCAAATAGCCGTCTGCTGCAGAGACGTCAGAAAGCGTCTATATGAGGAAAAGGGTTAACCCTATCCCACATACAAGCAATCTGCAGCAGACGACTTTGAACAAATTTTATCAAAAAATGGAAAACCTATGATGTGGGTACTCAAAAGAATCGTCTCAAATATGTTTAATTGAATGGATAATCAATGACTGGAAATTATCATGGTCTTTTGCCACAATGTTTTCAAACGTCGTCTGCTTCAGAGGCGTCGGATATCGTCTGTATGAGGGAAAGTGTTAAATACATGATAGTGACATACAACTAATGAGGCTGCACTTCCAGTGTTGTGTAAACACTGTGCGGTGAGACTGTGGTGTATATGCGTATTGTGTAAACACTGTGCGGTGAGACTGTGGTGTATATGCGGATTGTGAAGACTCTGGTGAGACTGAGTGAATCACGTCTAGCGATTCGTGATTTTAATGGCACTCCGATTTTACATCATTTAAAGAAAGACATATTGTCATAACACTAGTGACGCTTCGTTCGACAGATTTGTTCTGTCATAACACTTGTGACGCTTCGTTCGACAGATTTGTTCTGTCATAACACTAGTGACGATTCGTTCGACAGATGTTATTGTCATAACACTAGTGACGCTTCGTTCGACATATTTGTTCTGTCATAACACTAGTGACGCTTCGTTCGACAGATTTTATTGTCATAACACTAGTGACGCTTCGTTCGACAGATTTGTTCTGTCATAACACTAGTGACGCTTCGTTCGACATATTTTATTGTCATAACACCAGTGACGCTTCGTTCGACAGATTTTATTGTCATAACACTAGTGACGCTTCGTTCGACAGATTTTATTGTCATAACACTAGTGACGCTTCGTTCGACATATGTTATTGTCATAACACTAGTGACGCTTCGTTCGACAGATTTTATTGTCATAACACTAGTGACGCTTCGTTCGACAGATTTTATTGTCATAACACTAGTGACGCTTCGTTCGACAGATTTGTTCTGTCATATCACTAGTGACGCTTCGTTCGACAGATGTTATTGTCATAACACTAGTGACGCTTCGTTCGACAGATTTGTTCTGTCATAACACTAGTGACGCTTCGTTCGACAGATTTTATTGTCATAACACTAGTGACGCTTCGTTCGACAGATTTGTTCTGTCATAACACTAGTGACGCTTCGTTCGACAGATTTTATTGTCATAACACTAGTGACGCTTCGTTCGACAGACTTTATTGTCATAACACTAGTGACGCTTCGTTCGACATATTTTATTGTCATAACACAAGTGACGCTTCGTTCGACAGATGTTATTGTCATAACACTAGTGACGGACGCTTCGTTCGACATATTTTATTGTCATAACACTAGTGACGCTTCGTTCGACATATGTTATTGTCATAACACTAGTGACGCTTCGTTCGACAGATGTTATTGTCATAACACTAGTGACGCTTCGTTCGACATATTTTATTGTCATAACACTAGTGGCGCTTCGTTCGACAGATTTTATTGTCATAACACTAGTGACGCTTCGTTCGACAGATTTGTTCTGTCAGAAAGTGCATTTAGGTATTTGTAACATATGTCTGACATCATTTGTGTCTTACGAGGCTATATTCTGTTAGCTACCCATTTCAACATTTCTTTCTTGATTTTCCTAATATTGGCTATGGAATCGTCCGAAAGCTAGACAAGTACATTGAAAAATATATAAGGTCAATCTAACACTACATGCAATGTGAAGCAGGTATATAAATTCACCGTACAAGGACACTTGTATATGAGCCCAGTCATGCAATAAGGTACATGTTGGAATGTGTGGATAGTCCATTGTATGTTCAGATTAGCCTGTGCATTTGTTCAGTTTTAACAGAATCTTTACAACCCATCAACAGCTTACAGAAAAAGTTTCTGTTGGCAATATGCGAAACGTGTAGATCTAAATCAGACTGAGCGGAAGAGCAGCTTGTCTGGATCTATGCTGTTCGCAAAAGGCCACGATACACCCTTTGCTAGGACTAGTTCACGTCAAGTGTGGTATTTTGTCATGTGCGTGCTAAACGAGGGTGGTTTCCTTTGTTTGACGTTTGTGTTTTTATCAAGATAACGTCACTTCGTATTTTCAATACATGTTGATGGAATGAAGCTAACGTCGTTTCAACAGTATTTAAGTTATATACATCACGCTTGCGAGTTTTTCCTGGATTTCTCGCACCAGTTCTCCACACAGCATTATTCGCGTGCAAATGGCAACCTTCCCACATATACTAATTAGCATATTGGTAGAAGACCAATGACACACTTGTAACCAATTGGAATTTGGAACGTTAGATTACAGTACGTGAATTATAAAAGTAGATCCATTACCTTAATCGCTGGTGTGAATTATCGACTGATGATTACATGCTGGAAACACAACATTACGACTGATGATTACATGCTGGATACACAGCATTACGAATGATGAATTACATGCTGGAAACACAGCATTACGACTGATTATTACATGCTGGATACACGGCATAACGACTGATGATTACATGCTGGATACACGGCATTACGACTGATGATTACATGTTGGATACACAGCATTACGACTGATGATTACATGCTGGATACACAGCATTACGACTGATGATTACATGCTGGATACACAGCATAACGACTGATGATTACATGCTGGATACACAGCATTACGACTGATGATTACATGCTGGATACACAGCATTACGACTGATGATTACATGCTGGATACACAGCATAACGACTGATGATTACATGCTGGATACACGGCATTACGACCGATGATTACATGCTGGAAACACAGAATTACAACTGATGATAACATGCTGGATACACAGCATAACGACTGATGATTACATGCTGGATACACGGCATTACGACCGATGATTACATGCTGGAAACACAGCATTACGACTGATGATTACATGCTGGATACACAGCATAACGACTGATGATAACATGCTGGATACACAGCATTACAACTGATGATAAGATGCTGGAAACACAGATTTACGACTGATGATTACATGCGGGAAACATAGTAACACGACATTATGCGTTTATGTCAGGATAAGTTTACTGGCAGGACTGGCAAGTTATATCATTTATAAAGTACCAATGAATTGCCGTTATATTGCCGAACAACTTTTGAAACCAGCGTTAAACACCAAAAACATAGGTATTGGATGTCACGTGAGGATTTTAGTACATGAAGTACGTCCCTTTAATCAAGATACATTTAACATGTTTTTCAGGGCTGTGACAATACCAGACATGCTGTACGTTTGTGAGAAGAAACTGGGAGTCGATCTGAGGGTATCCCGATTCACCATCCCGTTCTGTGTCACACTCAGTGCAAATGGATCGGCGGTGTTCATTGTTTGCTCATGTTTATTCATTTCAAATTTGGTAGGCGTTCCACCCACTGCTACAACGATATTTATAGTCGGGTATGTCTTATTATTATTGTTCTCTTTTTTAATTTTGTATCTTATTTTAGCGTTTAGGCCGAGTCCCTATAACTAAGTCGGTAGCGAAGCAGGCTGTCACTCTAGGGGTTGTGAATCCGAAGTTCAGGTCGGCCAATATTCTTCTCGACGTTTGACAAAGTCACTGTGACAAGCATGATGCATCTTCCACCAATGGACTAACAATGGACTAACAGTATATGTGGAAAATCAGACATTTGCATGACAATTTGCTATGTGGAGTACTGGTATGAGAAAGACACGAAATACATGAGTAGGTGAACTGGCCGCCGTGATATGAATAACAGATTGTTGAAAAAAAGGCGTTTAACCCCAAGCAAGCATTCACTCAATCAGTCATTGTAGAACTGTTGGTCTTGTCTTTCCCCAAAAATATCCTTCATGAACGTTACCTTATGTGGTCCACCTGTATATCATGATTTTGTTATAAAACAATTTGATCACATACTTCAGAGATATTTTACAGTGGCTATACAATATTCAGTTTTAAAAGTATCATTTCAATTTACTTTATTTTAATACTCGTGGAATGGAACCATAGCTAACGGTAACCACACCAAATCTAGTAACTTGCCCACTTACTAACTAATACTACTGTAGTCATTCCATTTTACAATTTAGAGCCGTTCCACGAGAAAACCTACAGTATGTACTCTTCTTAATATATCGATCCAGATCAGCCTGCGTAGTCTGGGCAGACTATTCTGGGATGACACATTTCGACTCAGGGGGGTAGAGTTATAGAGTTATCATTCCCAAAACAGAAAATCCAAAGGAGGCGAAAAATGTCCGTCCGGATTAGCCTGCGCTGCATGCTTAGGTTGATCCGGGTCAAGAGTGAGGATATATTTAGTGAAAGTGTCTTTTGCGACTTTTACAATCTTAGCTCGCAGGACGAGGGTTGTTACAAAAACATTCGGTCATGGTAAACCCTATAAATCGAATAAGATTGACATGAAACAAGAAATACCTTTGAAAAAGATAAACGGCGGTCAATATGAGAAAACACTAAAAAGTGGAACGCGCAATAATCTATGTGTTTACCAAAAAGCTAATCGGCCACTCCATCCAGTTTCAGTTTCTATAAATAGATTATCGAGGCCGAGAATACGTCACATGACTTGAGATTACGCGAGGCTCCCAAGAGGTATATAAGTTTCAATTGACGATAAATAGCTGAACACTTATCATGTTTCAAAAATTATTAATATTTTGCTCTTGAGTATTATACTACATACGTTTTCACTGATTTTTTTTCACTGAAATTTATTTCTTAAGGAAAACAATTAAAAGTTAGTATGCAGAACATTTGATTTTAAAACCTCGCCAACTTAACTATGAACCAATCAAAACGTTTCATTTCCTTTATTTCTTCGACATTATTCATTAAATACAACATTTGAGTAGTCTACAATCTAGATCATTTGTTTAACATCTAGGTCAAAACTGAGATTAAACAGCTATCGCCGAAAAAATGAGAAATTACTAAGAATGTTTCGACTGTTATTTCTTTTCAGTCTTTGTGCCCCGGGCCAGAATTATTGTGAATTTAATATAAAGATGTTCATGTATTACGGTAACGAAAACTAGTTACTTGTGCCCCCAGAACTATTGTGAATTTAATATAAAGATGTTCATGTATTACGGTAACGAAAACTAGTAACTTGTGCCCCCAGAACTATTGTGAATTTAATATAAAGATGTTCATGTATTACGGTAACGAAAACTAGTAACTTGTGCCCCTAGAACTATTGTGAATTTAATATTAAGATGTTCATGTATTACGATAACGAAAACTAGTAACTTGTGCCCCCAGAACTATTGTGAATTTACTATAAAGATGTTCATGTATTAAGGTAACGAAAACTAGTAATTTTTGCCCCCAGAACTATTGTGAATTTAATATAAAGATGTTCGTGTATTACGGTAACGAAAACTAGTAACTTGTGCCCCCAGAACTATTGTGAATTTAATATACAGATGTTCATGTATTACGGTAACGAAAACTAGTAACTTGTGCCCCCAGAACTATTGTGAATTTACTATAAAGATGTTCATGTATTAAGGTAACGAAAACTAGTAACTTGTGCCCCCAGAACTATTGTGAATTTAATATAAAGATGTTCATGTATTAAGGTAACGAAAACTAGTAACTTGTGCCCCCAGAACTATTGTGAATTTAATATAAAGATGTTCATGTATTACGGTAACGAAAACTAGTAACTTGTGCCCCCAGAACTATTGTGAATTTAATATAAAGATGTTCATGTATTACGGTAACCACAACTAGTAACTTGCCCACTATGGGCCGTTCCACGTGAAACCCAACAGTATGCACTCTGCGTAATGTACTGACCCAGATCAGTCTGGGCCGACATATTCCATCTCAGGGGGATATAGGTATAGAGTAATCATTCCTGAAACAGAAAATCCACAGAAGGCGAAAAGTGTCTATCAGGGTAAGCCTGCGCAACATTCTAAGGTGATCCGGGTCGATACTTTACGCAGAGTCCACAATGAATATTTATTACTTTTTTGTGTTTTGTCTAAACATTTCAGGATATTAACGTCAGTGTCCACATTGGCGATTCCCTCTGTGCCGAGTGCAAGCATAGTGACCATACTAATGATACTGACGTCCCTCGATATATCAACGGAGCCCATAGCTTTACTGCTGACGGTCGAATTCCTATTGTGAGTATACTTATAAACAGTACCGTTAAACATTGAGCAACTCTTACCCTATCACAGTGGTCGAATGACTTCCAAACAATGGAAACATCATTCAATACCCTCAGATACTGCTAAAATAAGTAATTTAAAATTCTTTCTAAAATACATTCAGTCATTAAAGAGATGTGAAAAATGCTTAACCATTTATCATAAAATATGATATGAATCAATGAAAAAGCGACTTCTTACAGTCCTTAGATAAACGACTTCCCGCAATTCTTTGTGTCATAAATCTATATTATTTAAAATAATTCCTGTTCATTGGAAACCCATTGATCATAATACTTAAAACCATTTATGACTGACCGTTCGTTTATTATGTGTACTCATGCATATAAACCCCCTTAACAAGTCAATTTAAAAAAATATTAAAAGAGACATGTGGCCTCATATCGTTTACCTGGCCTCGGCAAATAATCAAACAACTAGTATAGGAGGATTCGGAAATATTTATAAGTTTTGTAATTTTATCCCCTTTCTAATGGTAGGCATGTTTATCAACAACCCAATATGACTTTAATTATCTGTAATGGGTCATTAAAGGGACATTTCGGTCAAACGATCTTGACATCGGACAAGCAAATTCAGAACAGAAACTTTTTAATGTTATGTCTTTTTCCTCTTCTCGTAACTAGACCTCTACATTATGATATCCAATTAATAATGCATTCTGTCTTTTAGGGATAGATTACGCACTACGAGCAGTCTCGTCAGTCACACAATGTGTGCAGTGGTAACGTATCATTTCTGTCGACATTTACTGTCGGATACGGGAGTACAAGACGACCACCTGGCCGATATAGACGTTGACGCCATCGACGATGGGAAGGACCACGAGAAAGTACCAATGACACTGCAGTACAAGAAAGAGTGTGTGGACCATTTGTGAAGAACTTACTTAATATAATGAGACAAAAGGAATACTTGATCAAAACAAGCAATTTCTCCATTTGCCACAATGTTTTCAACTCTATTCGATAGCTATACTTTAATTTATAGATATTTTCCACAGTTTCACCTATGTGTTTTTAAAGTCATGTACTGCAGATTTGCTGTATTATTGACCGATGAGCTGCTACAGGCGGGTCTGTGTGTTATCGACAATCAGCTAGAGCCGTCCAACACGAAAACCAACATTGTCGTATAAATATTAACGTAAAGTATCGACCCGGATCAGCCTAAGCATGCCGCCCAGGATAACCCGGACAGACACTTTTCGCCTCCTGTTAATTTTTCTGTTTAAGGAATCATTACTCTATACTTTCTATCCCTCTGAGACGGAATGTGTCGGCTGCGGATTAGCCTGCGCGGACTGTGCAGGCTGATCTTGGTGGATACATTACAGAATGTGCGATTGCACGGCAAATCGCCCCGGGTTTTTTTTTTCAAGAAAATGTATGCAAGTTATACAGAGAAAATATATTGTATTTAGACCGTAGTAAAAGCGTTGATGGAAAATGATAATGACTTTGTGTGAATTACTTCTCAGTGTGTCCTGGGTGAATCAACCCAACTATGCGATAGGACTAAAACAGTGTGGTTAGAGGAGTCATTGCTCATCATGTTTGCACACGTCGTTGCATTGTTTGGGTTATATGCCGTTTTCAACAGCATTTATGCAAAATCACCCTCACAGTTCACATGCTCATGCGTCCTATGTGAATCAACCCAGCTATGCGAGAGGACTGAAGACAGTGTGGTAAGAGGAGCCATTCCTCATCATGCTTTCAAAGGTCGTTTTGATTGCGTTGTTGGAGTTTTAGGCCGTTTTCAACAGCATTTATTTCCACTCACCCTCACAGTTCACATACGCATGCGTCCTGGGTGAATCAACCCAGCTATGCGACAGGACTGAAAACAGTGTGGAAAGAGGAGCCATTGCTGATCATGCTTTCAAATTTCATTTTGTTTGTATTGTTTGGGTTTTTTCGCCGTTTTCAACATTATATATGGCAAATCATCCTCACTGTTCACGTACTCATGCTCATGCGTCCTGGGTGAATCAAACCAGCTACTCAATAGAACTGAACACACTGACAAAGGGAGCAATTGCCCGCCCTGCTTTCACAGGTCGTTTTGTTTGTATTGTAGGGAGTTTATGCCGTTTTCAATATCATTCCAGTCATGCCACCATCCCGTTAGTTCACACACTCGTGCGTGTTGGGTGAATCGACCAAACTATGCAATAGAACTGCAAACAGTGTGGTAAGAGGAGCCATTACTCATCATGTTTTCAAAGGTCGTTTTGATTGCATTGTTGGGTTTTTTATGCCGTGTTCAACAACATTTATATGTATTTATCGACGATAGGGTATACACATATGTAAAGTGAGGAATGACCATATAAGGAGTTTTTCGATAAGTCTATTGTGTTGTATTTTGGCGGGAAAAGTAAACGTCTAACTGTTCAGACCGTTATCAAATTCGAAGAGTTAATGGCGTTCATGGTGTAGTGGTTAAGACAACGGTTTCTCAATCAAACGGTAGCAGGTTCGAACTTCATTGAGAAAAGTAGTCTGTTATTTCTTTCACAAAATTTCTTTTTTACACACAGTTAAAAAAAAAATAAGCAACAACAACAAACAGGGGCAATAATTCGAATTAAACGAATTCACCCTTTTGCTAAATAAGCCCGTGCAATGTTTAAGTGATATCATGCAAAAGTCGAAACAGAAAAATCGTATTTGAAATAGCGAGTCGAGATTTTGATATATCAATGACCTGTTTAACGCTTATAATGGATTCAGATAGGCTCGAACAGTTGCGCAGTGAATGCTTCTATCGGAAGGGATGTGACCATATTGGTCCATAAACTGTATGTGAATGTAAAAAATGGGAGTCTGTATATTTCGGGCACCAGTTGCCCAAGGAGTAAGTTCGAACGTGACAAGTAGAGCCGAAAGGGCCACATAACTTTAATATTATGTAATTGAATGTTTTATCATTTTATTGATGATAGATTATATAGATTATATAGATGGAGCCGGAAGTGCTCGGACCACATTAGTCCTAAAATTGTGTACACATTACTTCAACATTACATGATTACCAAGTTGAATGTTTTGTTGTTTTATTCTTTTTAGATATTTTAGATGGAGCCGGCAGGGCTCGGACGTCTGGTATCCATTTATTGAGTACAATTTACTTTAATTAAGATGTTTAGATTGAGCCGGAAGGGCTCAAACCACAGGTGTCATTTATTGAGTACAATTCACTTTAATTCAGATGTTTAGATGGAGCCCGAAGGGCTCGAACCACAGATGTCCATTTATGGAGTACAATTAACTTCAATTCAGATGATACAGATGAAGTCGTAAGAGCTCGGACCACAGGTGTCCAAGAATTGTGTACACATTATTTCAGAATTATTTAGTTGAATGTTTGGTTTTTTCATCGTTTCAATGTGATTTATATGGAACGGAAGGGATCGAATCACAGATGTCCATTTTTAGAGAACATATGAATATATATGGAGCCGGAAGGGCTCGGACCACAGTAGTTCATTTATAGAATACATATTAACATATATGGAGCCGGAAGGGCTCGGACCACAGTAGTTCATTTATAGAGTACATATGAATATATATGAAGCCGGAAGGGCTCGGACCACATTAGTCTATTTATAGAGTACATATGAATATATATGAAGCCGGAAGGGCTCGGAACACAGTAGTTCATTTATAGAGTACATATGAATATATATGGAGCCGGAAGGGCTCGGAACACAGTAGTTCATTTAAAGAGTACATATGAATATATATGAAGCCGGAAGGGCTCGGACCACAGTAGTTCATTTATAGAGTACATATGAATATATATGGAGCCGGAAGGGCTCGGAACACAGTAGTTCATTTAAAGAGTACATATGAATATATATGAAGCCGGAAGGGCTCGGACCACAGTAGTTCATTTATAGAGTACATATGAATATATATGAAGCCGGAAGGGCTCGGACCACAGTAGTTCATTTATAGAGTACATATGAATATATATGAATCCGGAAGGGCTCGGACCACAGTAGTTCATTTATAGAGTACATATGAATATATATGAAGCCGGAAGGGCTCGGACCACAGGAGTTCATTTATAGAGTACATATGAATATATATGAAGCCGGAAGGGCTCGGACCACAGGAGTCCAAGAATTGTGTACATATGACTATATATGGAGCCAGAAGGGCTCGGACAACAGTAGTTCATTTATAGAGTATATATGAATATATATGAAGCCGGAAGGGCTCGGACCACAGGAGTCCGAGAATTGTGTACATATGAATATATATGGAGCCGGAAGGGCTCGGACCACAGTAGTTCATTTATAGAGTATATATGAATATATATGAAGCCGGAAGGGCTCGGACCACAGGAGTCCAATAATTGTGTATATATGAATATATATGGAGCCGGAAGGGCTCGGACCACAGGTGTCCATTTATAGAATACATATGAATATATATGAAGCCGGAAGGGCTCGGACCACAGGAGTCCAAGAATTGTGTACATATGAATATATATGGAGCCGGAAGGACTCGGACCACAGGAGTCCATTTATAGAGTACATATGAATATATATGGAGCCGGAAGGGCTCGGACGACAGGAGTCCTAGAATGATGTACAAATTATATCAAAACTATCAAGTTAAATGTTTTTTGTTTCATCCTTTTTTGATGATTCAGATGGAGCCGGAAGGGTGTTTTTTTTTATAGTACACATTATTTATAATTCAGATGATTAGATGGGATTTGGAAGACCTCAGACCACAATTGTCCATTCATTGAGTACACATAACTTCAACGAAGCTTGCATGTGAAATGCGGTCTATGAAGCCGGAAGGGTTCGGGCAACAGATGCACAATTAACAGATTACACTGCCAAAATTGAATTAAGAATCTGTAGAGCCTAGGCCACAGCAGTAATTAGATTAAAGGTGAAACATGAGATATGTTAAGATTGATGGATGCGTTTCCTTATAATTAGTCAGACATATTTAGATAGTATTTGAAAAGAAGTCAGTGAATGTCATTACGGAAACGATAAATTGAAATAATTAGCCAAAGAACTACATAGAATCGTTCTGAACAGCAGATCTGAGAACACTAGAAAGACATATTTCTGTCATTTCAAGAAATGGACCAAGTAGTACAAGGACGTCGGAATAGAGGATTTTTCCCTGCAATACCAACGGACGTGGCGTTGTTCATTACTTCTTTAATTCAAAGTAGAAGTTCTTTGTCAATTATTTATAGTTCAAAGTGGGCTCACGTCGTGGCAGGCTTAAACAACATTAATTATTAATATGTTTATGTTTCATGACCCTTTTTCCGCGTCCTTGTATCATCTAAGATCGTTTACTCTAACTAGGACTGTCGATTAGTATAACTTGAAAGGGACACACTAGAAAGAATGTCGAAAAGGACACAATTCACAAGAATTTCGATAACACGAACTTGAAAAGGACTAAATATAGAAGAACGCATATAAGTATGCTTATTCAGTGGTTGAACTATGATCTACAACCAAGACCAACAGATACTCTTATCAGTTTTGGATGGTTGAGCTACATCTACGACCCAGATCAACCAATTTTTTATGAGTTTTGAGTGGTTGAGCTACGATTTGCAACCTAGATCAACCAATCCTCTATAAGCTTTGATTGATTGAGCTACAATGACGACCAGGATCAACCAATTATCTATGAGTTGTGAGTGGGTTGAGCTATTAACTACGATCTAGGTGATTAAAATTATCTTTTTTGTCAATTATCAACATAGCGAAGTCATATGATTTCCGTTGCATTAAATCCGTGCATGGACATTACTCTACACTAACGTTCATAGTAATCGAATTTCAAAAAACATAAACATGAGAAATGTCTTCTTTATCACAAATGCTTACATCTTTACTTTATTTACTTTATCATATAGGCTTTAAACACTTACTGTGATTAAGAATTCCCATTCAACCTTAAAACAGTATTTTAATATAACCATCCATTAGTATTTATAATATAGATAGAATAACTAAGTTCATCATGAATCCCATATTTTTCTCTGAAATAAAATGGAATATTTAATTTGTTTATACATGTAACGAATCTGTGTTAAAAGCCAAGAAAGTCATTTTTCAATTGGAATATCATTTGTATGTCAATGCAACGGGTATAGTCAACGGTGTCCGCTGGAAAATAGCTCTATCCAAGTACGATAGGATATTACAAATAACTCAATGTTGAAAGGAAATTAGAATGACTCTGTATTGAATGAGTGCAAATTTGTGAATGACCATTGACTTTCCTAGATACTTACATAAACAACTAGTGTCCGAAAATTTGATTTTCAAAAACTGAAGAAAAAAAGAGAGCAATGAAGTAATCAACCGAAAGAATACTTGGAAAAAGATTGCGCTTCCAAGTTGTCAATAAGATAATGTTTTAAGTTTCGGAGAACTAAACTTGTTCACGTCATTTTAGGCGTAAAACTTATTAGCCTGACGTTTTGACGTTACGTCTAAACTATGAAAGTCATATAACCGGAGTATAAAACTTGATTACTCGGGATATTATATTGGGCGAAATGCTCATTATTGCCACACTGTTTTTGACTTGATTAATTAATCCTACTTTCATGTATAGAGATTTTCCCTAATTTTGTTTATAGGTTATGAAAGTTATTTGCTGCAAATATGTTGTAGGTTGAGAAGGCCCAACCCAACATAAGTTATCTTCGCTAGCCAAGGCTACTTCGCACATTATATTTCCAATTAGTAATTAAGGTATTAAAATGTAATGGACTAATTACCCTTGGCTTGCGAAGATGAACATAAGTGGGCGATTGTTGAGTTTCAAGGCCGATGTCTTTTTGTAAATTTTCCTACGAGTTTCTTACCTTCCAACATACCGAAAACCGGACCGCACAATAACATGGCTCCTTGTCCATTACTTGTTCTGCTGTGACCGATAAGAAAGTTCTGCGTTCCGTTTACTGCGGTCGGTATACCGCTAGAAAAATCAATAAATGGCTGCTTTTCCTCTACAGAGGCTGGACATATGTAAATACTGCTGCTGCTGCTGCTGATACGGATAGGACAGTTATGCGGTCCGTTTATCGTTAACAAATCAATAAGTTGGCTCCTTTTTCACTTTTGTTGCTGAAACTGATGAAAAGCATTGCTCCTTGTCTTCCATGCTGCTGATACAGAACAGAACAGAACAGAACAGTACAGATTTTAATTGCACGTAAACTTAACTTACTATCATTAGCGAATCCAATATATAAATTATTTAATATGTATTTATATAGAACAGAACAGAACAGGACATAATCTGTATTTACATGCGCACACAGAATAGAAAATGTCAGTCAGAATTTCCTTCGTAACTGACCCGCGCATCACCCCTGACACACAAAGTAAAATATACGCGTCCGTATACACCTTTGTACCATACACACACGCACACACACAGAACATGCCAGTGAGAATATCCTTCGTAACTGACCCGGACATCACCCCTGACACACAAAGTAAAATATACGCGTGCGTTTACACATTACTACCTACCATACACACACAGAACAGAATATGTCAGTCAGAATATCCTTCGTAACTGACCCGGACATCACCCCTGACACACAAAGTAAAATATACGCGTGCGTTTACACATTACTACCTACCATACACACACAGAACAGAATATGTCAGTCAGAATATCCTTCGTAACTGACCCGGACATCAGCCCTGACACACAAACTAAAGTATACGTATGAAACGCCTTTACTGTCTTAGTGTGTTGTATTGTATTATACGCAGTCGATTTTCATATGTACGAGGTAAATATTTCAATTTACATGGTTCATTTTGCACGATATGTAATGCTTTTCTGTTATATATGGTGGTAATTTAATAATATGCAGTGTAAAAGTGTGTAGATACAGTAGAATAACCATTATATGGTATGCAAACAGCGTCATATGCACTACAAACAACATTATATGCAGTTCAAATGACATTTTATTCAGTCAGTGTTACGAAACATGCGGTGGTATGTTGATTATACGTAATAGTTTTACCATTATATGCGGTGCATTTTTCATTAGGATGATCATACTTTCCGGCATTCTCCGGAATCATTTCCGTAAAATTAGCGAGTATGACAGTCGATTTAAAAAACCCTCTATAAATAGAAGTGTACACATTGAATGTCGTCTTACCTATAGATGCAGACGTTTTTTGAGGCCTGAAGCAGAAAACTATTGAGAACATTGTGGCAAAATCTTGGGATGTTTCTCCATTTGCCTCAATGATTTCAAATGTTTTCAATAATTATACTTTCATTCATAAAGATTAAGTGCTAAGGTTATAACATTATAGTAAAACAACTTTTAATTCCTCAGCAAAAAACTGAAAAAGACCTTTATAGAGCAACATTGTAGGTTCAAATCAGCCTGTATATTTGTTATTTCTTATCAGATTATTCACAAGTTGACTGAAACTTCTAACAAACATATGTAAGTACATGTACATGTAAGATTGATACTGTATATTTTAATCAGGCTGCGAATGAACAGACTGCTCTGGATTTACAATATTACCAAAAGCGGATCTGTACCTTTTTTCCATGGAAGGGCTTATATAAACTGTATTTCTAAGAGGAGCCCGGTAGCGACGAGGGCTGTTAATCCAGGGGTTGTGAGTTCGAACCCCAACTCGGGCAACATTCTTTCCGAGATTTGACAACAGTCATTGCGACAATCGTCATTCGTCTTCCACCAATGGGCTAACAATATATGAGGAAAAGCAGCCAGTTGCTTGGAAAGTATGTTGTGTGGATTACTAGTGAGAGAAAGGAGACAAATGAGTAGGTGAACTGGCCGCCGTAATATGACTGAACAATTGTTGAGAACGGCGTAAAATCCCAATTAATCAAACAATTCTAAGAGAAATTAAAACGCTTTCCCATAAGCAGAGGCTTTCTCGCGGGTATGCAGATGTGGAATTGAATATGAAAACAGTGTGGCAAATGGGGGTATTGGTCTTAATAAGCAATTTCTGCTTATGTCATGAATGTATATAATTTATTTTAAAATTGTACTTTCGTTTACACAGATTTCCATAATTTTGCTTCAATGTTGTCAAATTCTTTCGCTGAAGATTTGTTTTATGTGGGTTGAACATTTACCGCAGAGGATTTTTCAAGAGTCGTCTAATTTGAAAACATTTTAAATTTCAGCGTTTCAGTGCAGATTTCAGTCAATCTGCTCCTCGTGTATTTAGAACATGTGACACTCTATTTATAGATTGTTCATCGATTCATCAGCTTTTTATGTGCCTACCAATTTTTTAACATCAACATCCTTTAACCATGCATCTGTTAGCCGAATGAGTGCTGTATTACAAGAATGTTTTTCTCTAAATCAAGATTGCGTTTTGTGTATTATATTAGTTCCTTCGAGGTACGACTTCATTTGTGTCGCAATATGGCGCTGAAAGACTTTTGATATTGTCGGCAGAATGGAAAATGGGCGGTAATTATTACTTCGCTCTTTTCATCAGATTTGAATATTCGTAATACTCTGGCTTCTTTAAGTTTATCTGGAAATATACCCTGAGCAATACTACTGTTTATAATTGATGAAATGTAAGGATTAATAATGTCACCACAATGCTTTAATGTTTTGGGACCTATGCCGTCTTGCTGGGATTCAGTTTGTCTATGATTTTTCGAACTTCATACAGCGTTCTGAAGCGTATATCGAAGATGTCCCTGCAAAATGCTTCGTCGAGTGTTTCTTTAAGTGGCAAGAAATTGTCTTCAGAGAAATCTGTTCTTTTTACAATGTTACACATATTTACGAAATGTCTGTTCAGTTAGTTTATTACATTTAATGAACCTTCTATTTCTGTATTGTTGTTTTTCAAAGATTTTGGAATTAGTAAAGCATTTGATTGGTTCAGATTTGATATATTTTTCAGATTTTTCCATAAATATGTTTGCGTTTTATTCTCATTGATGGCTTTGTTGAAGATATCTCGTTTACTTCTCTTTACCATTGATGAGCATTTATTTTTTAAGTAGTTTGTATTGATCAACTTTTCCAAGTTTGCGACATTTATCACGTTCATATATAATAATCAATCAGCACAAGCAAAAAAGCATGCTTTGGAATGTTTAGATCACAAAGAAAATTTGGTTATTTTAGTCCACAAGATGCTTTAAAATTATTTGATTCGATGGTTAAACCAATTCTCTGTTTCGCGTCAGATATATGGGGCTATGAATATAGCCATACTATTGAGAAAGTTCATATCAACTTCTGTAAACGCATTAGCTTCTAAATCAGAATACTGCCGATTTCTTTGCTTTAAGTGAATGTGGTAGCTATCCTCTTGCTGTATCATATATGTTACAATGCATTAAATTCTGGCTTAAGATACCCAAAGCAATGTTATGATATGCTCAGACGACTCGATGAAGTTGGCAGAAATACATGGGCGACTAAAATGAAACATTTATTACATGAAAATGGTTTTGGGTTTGGGTGGATATCTGATGGAGTAGGAGATTCGTCCCAATTTCTGAAGATATTTAGACAACGTTTAATAGATTGTTCTCTCAAGGTCTTGCAACAAAAAATAGGTGATTCATCAAAAGCAAATTATTATAAATACTTTAAATCACTACTAAATACGGAAAGATATTTATCAATTGATATGTCGTTATAATAATCGTCGTATATTATCAAATTTCAGATGCTCAAGCCATTGTTTAAATATTGAAAAAGGTAGACATCAAAACATTTATTATAACTTACGTTTTTGTGATTTGTGCATTACACGAAATATACATGTGGTGGAGGATGAGTTCCATTTATTGATGGTATGTCCAGCTTATGTTGATCTCAGGACTTTATACTTCTACGCGAAATGGAAATCATCATATCACACAAAAGAACTATTCTATGAAATAATGACTGATCCCAGACCGATGTGCATAAAATCTCTTGCGAAATGTTTGGTCGAGTCGTTTAAAGTCAGGAAGTTAAGTTATACAGAAAATACCTTAAGCTAAGCCATACATGTTTTCAATTCCTGTATTATTAGATTAAACATAATTTTTATATGTATTGTATAAATTGTGCATAATTGGCATGAACTCTCTATATGAAAACAATTTAGTATACTATTCGGTTAATATTAAATTCTGTGTAACAGATTTTATGTATTAACCCTTTTCTTTGTGCAACAAAATTGTAACAAACAACTTTGAAAACATATCGACCTTATGATAGAAATATTATTACTTCAACCTCTCTAAGGTGATGTCACTCATGTGGACTTATTTTGTAAATGTAAATTTGTATAATGGGCCTAAATTACTGAATAAACATATTGTATTGTATTGTATTGACTTAATTTCCGCTGTAAACCACAGCGGTTGGTCTGCTCGCTTTACCCTTTTTTCTTTCATTGGAACTTGTTTAGATAAAATGCTATATACAATATCATAAAATATATCCAAAGCAGTAGATTCAATATTTCCTAGCCTGGAAAATGCTAACTCAGTTTGAAAAATACCTTCATTGAACTTTTTAAAACACCTGTATGTCATTGTTTTATGTTGTGAATGCTTTATATGTAATGCTTTACATGTAATGAAACAGTATCAACACGAATGAGACAAACTGGAAAATGGTCGCTTAGCGATAGTTTTGATATGAATATATCACTGATATGGTTACATTAGTTTTATATATGTGATCAATGATGCTTGAGCTGTATTTTGAAACCCGAGTTTAATGATTAATCAGTTATTCTAAGCCAGATATTTATAGTGATATCGGACCATTTCTGATTACTGTATTTCTTATAAACAATATCCAAGTATGTAGTATTCCATACAAAGCGAATCTATAACATTTAATTGTATATCTAAATCGTAACTTCTATTATAAGATATATTAGTGCATATGTATACAAGGATTCTGCTACCTTTCTTGTTATTCCTGTCCTTCCTCTCAAATGTGAAACCTTAAATATGTATTAAATTGTCATCAATATCCTGATGTAAGAATGTTTCACATAAACATAATATCTGCGATGATGATGACTGACAAAGATGGAATTTAAGTTCATCAAGTTTTGGCAATATATGACATATATATTATAATTTGCTATACGAGTACCCTTTCTAGTGAAAATTAAACCCTCTGCATGTTTCTGTTTACATCGAAGTATTCGAGTAATTCTTAACCTTTGAATCTTTATGTACATAATTCGCACTTATTCGTAATATCACAATTAGAACCTTGTTTTATAAAGGAAGTACATTGTCACTTTACCTCATTAGGTTCCTGACATAACAAATACAAAGGTTGGAATATGTTTCTTTCAGCGTGTGTTACATATTTTGAGTGTCTGTCGGATTTATCCTAAAAAAAGTTACTTCGTCCCTGTTCAGGGGTGGAATTATAGTTATTTGTCTGTATTGTCCATAATATCTATTGTATTCCTGTCTTGGTTTAGTCGATACTGGTCTTCTCATTTGGTGATTGTAGTTGTCGGAGCTCGACATTATTGGTCTGAAGCATCAGGACATTTCGATACACTCCTTTAAACAGTCGTACTACACATATTCGTGGACTTATGCAAGAGATAATGATTTTGATAATGCAACAAATATCGAATTCGATTTATTTTTCTCCTAAGTATAATGTCATCGGATTATAATAGTAATATGGGACAACCCTCTTTTGTGTTAATTTTCACAAAAAGAATTTCTTGTTTTTTTGTTTATTAAATATATCTATAGATCTCTGAATTACCAAATACTTAGCTCAACATACTTTTCCACAATGTTTTTTGTTTCTGAATTAGTTAAGACTAATACTCCTCTTTAATGGGCGGCACAATCAACCTTGTGGCATTTGCGAATAGTGAACAACTAGATCAATCCTCGGTGATTGATCTGGATCTACATTATTCAATAATCAGTAACAAAAGTTGACATTACACTTCTGACAAACATCGCGCGTTTCGATCGGATAGCATGAATGTGCATGCAGATCTTCATCTACATGTGTCATCAATATGCTAATATGGGTTTGCAGCTTGTCCTGGGCTCGAACCCGGTACCTCTTGCTTTCACCACGAGTACTCTACTAACTGTGGTAACCGCGCGGCTAGCATGTACTCTACCGACTGCGGTAACCGTGCGGCTAACATGTACTCTCTCCAATTGTGTACACGTTCGAACATGGACATACAGATGAGCCGTTCCACGAGAAAACACACATTATGGTCTCGGCGTATGTATCGACCCAGATCAGCCTGTGCAGTCCGCGCATGTTAATCGGAGCCGTTACATTCTGTCTCAGGGGGATAAAGGTATAGAGTAATCACTCCTGATACAGAAAATCTACAGGAGGCGAAAAATGTCTGCCCGTGTTAACCTGCACGGCATCCTTAAGCTGATCCGGACCAATACATTACGCAGAGTCCACAATGTTGGTTTTCTCGTGGGACGGATTGATTATACAGAAACTTTAGCTAGCGTTGTAATCATTTCTACAAACGAAAGTGTAATCAGTGAATGAAGTTGAAAGCATTATCGGGCAAAAGAAGAAAGGTTTATGAGAATACTCCCCATAAGCCCTTTAGGCTTTAGGGATACAACTGTGACACGTATTCCTGAAGCATGGCCCGTATCATCCTCGGTTCCCGGGCTATTCATAAAATATATTATATCACATATTTTATGAATAGCCTGGGTACCGGGGATGGGTCCGTATCGGATTATTATTATAACGAAATTTAGAAAAAGCTATTCTATATTTAAATAGCATGTCATTATTTTTCAGTATTTAGCAGATATTCATAATGCTTGTAATGATGGCAACGGCCAGATTCGTTGATTTGTATATGCCAGTTTTGTTTGAAACAGTCTATCAAGCGCTGTTTGAAACAATTATCAAAATGATTAGCGTTTCCAACTTCCTGTGCAATACAGACATAGCCAAAACCGTAGAGCAACATTAATATTGCAACGCAACTGTAATACTGCAACGCAAGTTTCCCCGCTAACAGATTGCATGTGCATGATGTCATTTAAAGATGGCAGGTTATTTAAACTAAAAATTTGATTCGTAAGAACACAATTTCAATCATTTTACAATTTAGTTATTTACGGAACCTTTTTGTTTTGAGATACACAGTAAACAGAGTGTCCTGAATTAATGAGTTTACAGGTACTATTTTTTCAAACAACTGTAAAGTGAAATTCACACTGAATAACATTAATCATATATATAAAGAGACAATAGTCAAGCTTCCATAAAATACCGTTCAAACACTTAATAATAATGGCAGTGGGACGTTTTACCTTTCGCAAACGTAAATACAATACCATCATTAAGAAGTTATTTTGATAAACCATTTAAACGTATATCTAAATGAATTACATTTGAAATATTAACCCTTTCCCACTTGCAGAAGTATTTTGACAATTTCGCAGAAAAATACTTTTGAAAACAGTGTGGTAAAAGGAAACATTTCGGCATTGAAAGAGAAATAAGTGTCGTATTACGTCCGAATATTTCGTTTAAATTACGTACGGCAGGATATAGGATATTTTTTATTTTTAGTTGTTGAACAGGAAGTTTTAATAATTAAGCAATATTTCGCAAATATCAAAAGAATCACTCTGACGTATTAATTGTATGTCGAAACCTATTCAGCGTTTCAATTGTTCTGGCCGCGATCCTCCATCGGGTCGTGACAACAAATGTAAGTAGTGGTTTCCCTCCCTGGCGCTCAGGGTTGCGTGGATAGCATTACGACTGATGCGCTGGTTTCCAGCTGTCCTGGTGATAAGTCGGGAAACAGCGTAATAGGACTGAAATATGGTCGAAAGAGGAGTAAAAAACCATACGAACAAGAAAATCAACCATTATGAAAGGTTTCTGAGAATGTAATGTAGATTTTGGTTCATTAAGGGTAACTTTTCCGCTGTAAATATAAGCGTCGCTAGGAGAACAATTAACGTTCTACGCTAGGCATTTGCGATCAGTGAATATCAAGACCCGGGAGTGAATCTGCAGTCTTATCTGGCTCTACACTGTTTAACAATTTGTTATCAAAGGTTTTTAAGAAACTTCTGAAATACAGAATCCAGAGGATAAACGCGCAGACAGGTCTTTCAACCACACAGTCATGATATAATTACATTAACCTTTCAACCACACAGTCGTGTTATAATTACGTTAACCTTTCAACCAAACAGTCATGTTATAATTACATTAACCTTTCAACACACAGTCATGTTATAATTACGTTAACCTTTCAACCACACAGTCATGTTATAATTACATTAACCTTTCAACCACACAATCATGTTATATTTACGTTATCCTTTCAGCCACACAGTCCTGTTATATTTACGTTATCCTTTCAGCCACACAGTCCTGTTATAATTACGTTAACCTTTCAACCACACAGTCATGTTTTAATTACGTTAACCTTTCAACCACACAGTCATGTTAACATTACGTTAACCTTTCAACCACACATACCTGTTATAATTACGTTAACCTTTCAACCACACAGTCATGTTATAATTACGTTAACCTTTCAACCACACATTCCTGTTATAATTACTTTAACCTTTCAACCACACAGTCATATTATAATTACGTTAACCTTTCAACCACACAGTCATATTATAATTACGTTAACCTTTCAACCACACAGTCATATTATAATTACATTAACCTTTCAACCACACAGTCATATTATAATTACGTTAATCTTTCAACCACACAGTCATATTATAATTACATTAACCTTTCAACCACACAGTCATATTATAATTACGTTAACCTTTCAACCACACAGTCATATTATAATTACATTAACCTTTCAACCACACAGTCATATTATAATTACATTAACCTTTCAACCACACAGTCATATTATAATTACGTTAACCTTTCAACCACACAGTCATGTTTAAATTACGTTAACCTTTCAACCACAACATCATATTATAATTACGTTAACCTTTCAAGACACATTCCTGTTATAATTACATTAACCTTTCAACCACACAGTCATGTTATAATTACGTTAATCTTTCAACCACACAGTCATGTTTTAATTACGATAACCTTTCAACCACATAGTCATGTTATAATTACGTTAACCTTTCATCCAGACATACATGTTATAATTACGTTAACCTTTCAACCACACAGTCATGTTATAATTACGTTAACCTTTCAACCACACAGTCATGTTATAATTACGTTAACCTTTCAACCAGACATACATGTTATAATTACGTTAACCTTTCAACCACAACATCATATTATAATTACGTTAAACTTTCAAGACACATTCCTGTTATAATTACATTAACCTTTCAACCACACAGTCATGTTATAATTACGTTAATCTTTCAACACACATTCCTGTTATAGTTACGTTAACCTTTCAACCACACATTCATGTTATAATTACGTTAACCTTTCAACCACACAGTCAAATTATAATTACGTTAACCTTTCAACCACACAGTCATGTTATAATTACGTTAAGCTTTCAACCACACCGTCATGTTATACTAACGTTAACCTTTCAACCACATTCATGTTATAATAATGTTAACTTTACAACACACATAACTGTTATAATTACGTTAACCTTTTAACCACACAGTCCTGCTATAATTACGTTAACCTTTCAACACACATACCTTTTATAATAACGTTAACCTTTCAACCACACAGTCATGTTATAATTACGCTAACCTTTCAACCACACAGTCATATTATAATTACATTAACCTTTCAACACACATACCTTTTATAATTACGTTAACCTTTCAACCACATAGTCATGTGTTAATTACGTTAACCTTTCAACCAAACAGTCCTGCTATAATTACGTTAACCTTTCAACACACATACCTGTTATAATTACGTTAACCTTTCAGCCACACAGTCATGTGTTAATTACGTTAACCTTTCAACCACACAGTTATGCTATAATTACGTTAACCTTTCAACACACAGTTATGTTATAATTACGTTAACCTTTCAACAAACAGTCCTTTTATAATAACGTTAACCTTTCAACCACACAGTCCTGTTATAATTACGTTAACCTTTCAACCAAAAAGTCCTGTTATAATTACGTTAACCTTTCAACACACAGTCCTGTTATAATTACGTTAACCTTTCAACACACAGTCCTGTTATAATTACGTTAACCTTTCAACCACACAATCATGTTATAATTACGTTAACAATGTTTTCAAAACTCGTCTGTTGCAGACGTGTCAGAAAGCGTTCATATTAGAGACAGTGTTAACCCTTTCCCACATAAAGCAAATCTGTAGCAGATGACGTTGAAAATATACCAACATAAATCAGGAAAATCTATATAAAGGAAAGTGTAATTATTAAATGGAGTTGAAAACATTACTCTTTAAGAAACCGTTTCTAAACAGTTTTACCTCACAGTCATGTAATAATTACTTTAAGCAGACGACCTTTGAAAACATTGTGACAAAATGAGGAATTTCTCATAATGTTTATTTTCTTTTACTACGACAGTCTAGTTCAAAAGTTTCATTATGTACAGTTATAGTGAAGGATAACATGTTATTAACCCCTGTACCTCATGTGGAAATAAACAGTCTCTATAACAATGCACACATATTTAGTGTCGGATACTTTAAACCGGAAGACACCGGTTCGATCCACTGTCGAAGCGGTCATGGTGGAGTGTCCTTTGTCAAGAAACGTACCATTTATTGTAAGGTATGAGGGAGGATGGCCACGACCTACCCATACTAATGCACGTGGCTAATAAAGTTATATATACTTCTTATACCACATTCATTGTAAGGTATGAAGGAGGATGGCAACGACCTACCCATACCAATGCACGTGGTTAATAAAGTTATATATATACTACTATAAACACATTCATTGTAAGGTATGAAGGAGGATGGCCACGACCTACCCATACTAATGCACGTGGCTAATAAAGTTATATATACTTCTTATACCACATTCATTGTATGGTATGAAGGAGGATGACCAATGCACGTTGATAATAAAGTTATATAACAACTAATAACACATTCATTGTAAGGTATGAGGGAGGATGGCAACGACCTACCCATACCAATGCACGTGGCTAATAAAGTTATATATAACAACTAATACCACATTTATTGTAAGGTATGAGAGAGGATGGCAACGACCTACCCATACTAATGCACGTTGATAATAACGTTATATATATCAACTAATACCACATTTATTTTAAGGTATGAGGGAGGATGGCAACGACCTACCCATACCAATGCACGTGGCTAATAAAGTTATATATAACAACTAATAACACATTCATTGTAAGGTATGAGAGAGGATGGCAACGACCTACCCATACCAATGCACGTTGATAATAAAGTTATATATAACTACTAATACCACATTTATGGTAAGGTATGAGAGAGGATGGCAACGACCTACCCATACCAATGCACGTTGATAATAAAGTTATATATAACAACTAATAACACATTCATTGTAAGGTAGCAATGCACGTTGATAATAAAGTTATATATAACTACTAATAACACATTCATTGTAAGGTATGAGGGAGGATAGCCACGACCTACCCATACCAATGCACGTGGCTAATAAAGTTATATATAACTACTAATGCACGTGGTTAATAAAGTTATATATTGAAAACAAATAAACCTGTAACTCATGCAGACACATCTTGTCCTATCGGCAGCAGACGCATTTTTAAAACATTGCGGTAAAATAAGCAGTTTCTCCTTTAGCAACAATAAGCATTTATATAATAAACAAGAGAAAGTTGATGCAACGCATCAATGTCGCCAGAAATCCATATTGCAGTTATGCATAACACTTACAATATATTAATTGAAAAAACAGTAATCAACTGAGGGGCATATTGGAACATCAGGGGTGGGGTCAAGTGAAAATGTATCATAACTTACATTTTTTGTCAACGAAGTGAATGTCCTTCATTGAAATATAATTGAAGCCTTTCATTAAGGAATAATTATAAAATTTATGAATTCAACATACACTTTTCAAGATGTTTGTCAGAATATTTGAATTTTATTTTGTATCAATAAAACCACAAAACAGACAATTTAGAATGTGCATGCAATAGCACGTCATTTTACCTTTCCCCTATTAAAGTCAACATTGGACACCTTTGCAGCAATCTACTTTTAAAACAATGAGAACAGGGTAAAATCGCTGAAGACATGAGACTACAGTCCCGTCGGTTTGAAGTCATTTCAGGAAATGGCTTAAGTGGTTTGTTAAGTGGTTGTTGACGTCATCAGCAATCATACGCTAACGTCAGCACCGGAAACAGTCCTACCTTATTACTACGCAAGCAATATCATCAAAGCTTCACCGGAAACATCCATACATTATAAGGTAATGAAAAAAAATACTAAGCATCATCCAGAAATGACGTGACGACATACCCAATTAACATAGAACTATACGGCAGTTAACTTTGAAAATAACAAGGTAAACATATTTATCCTCCGATTTAACGAAAGTATTGACTAGTGTTGAAAACGTTGTAGAAAAAGGCGAAATTGCTTATGAAGTAGACATTGTCTGCATACAGAATAAACAGAAGATGAGAGGTGAAAAGTGATGTAATTTTAAAATATGTACTAGGATTTTATGGTCAATTAAATCAAATGCCTTACTAAGATCCAGAAACACTATGCCTACCAATTTTCCAACATCAACATCCTTTAACCATGCATCTGTTAGCCGAATGAGTGCTGTATTACAAGAATAATTTTCTCTAAATCCAGATTGCCTTTTGTGTATTATATTAGTTCTTTCGGCGTACGACTTCATTTGTGTTGCAATATGGCGCTCAAAGACTTTTGATATTGTCGGCAGAATGGAAAATTGGCGGTAATTATTACTTCGCTTTTTTCACCAGATTTGAATATTGGCAATACTCTGGCTTCTTTAAGTTTATCTGTAAATATACCCTGAGCAATACTACTGTTTATAATTGATGAAATGTAAGGAGTTATAATGTCAACACAATGCTTTAATTTGCTGGGACCTATATGTATGCCGTCTAAGCCTATGGACTTGCAGGGATTCAGTTTGTCTATGATATTTCGAACTTCATACGGCGTTCTGAAGCGTATATCGAAGATGTCCCTGCCAAATGCTTCGTCGAGTGTTTCTTTAAGTGACAAGAAATTGTCTCCAGAGAAATCTGTTCTTTTAACAATTTTACAAATATTTACGAAATGTCTGTTCAGTTAGTTTATTACATTCAATGAACCTTCTATTTCTGTATTGTTATTTTTCAAAGATTTTGGAATTAGTAAAGCATTTGATTGGTTCAGATTTGATATATTTTTCAGATTTTTCCATAAATATGTTGGCGTTTTATTCTCATTGATGGCTTTGTTGAAGAAATCTCGTTTACTTCTTTTTACCATTGATGAGCATTTATTTTTTAAGTAGTTTGTATTGATCAACATTTCCAATTTTGCGACATTTATCACGTTCATATATAATTGACTTAATTTCCGCTGTAAACCACTGCGGTTGGTGTGCGTGCTTAACCCTTTATTCTTTCATTGGAGCGTATTAAGATAAAATACTATGAAGAATATCATAAACAATATCCAAAACACGGTTTGGGTCAGCAGTAGATTCAATATTTCCTAGCCTGGAAAATGCTAACTCAATTTGAAAACTACCTTCATTAAACTTTTCAAAACACCTGTATGTCATGCAACAGTATCACCACGAATGAGACAAACTGGAAAATGGTCGCTTAGCGATAGTGTTGATATGAATATATCACTGATATGGTTTACATTATTTGTATATATGTGATCAATGATGCTTGAGCTGAATTTTGAAACGCAAGTTGGATGATTAATCTGTTGTTCTAAGCCATATTTTATAGGGATATCTGACCACTTCTGATAACTGTATTTCTTATTAACATCATATGGGTTATAGTTTATGTTAAAATCTCCAAGTACATAGTATTCCATACAAAGCGAATCTATAACATATAATTCTATATGAAGGCAATATATCCATGATTGATTTGAATTGGGCGGGCCATAAACAAAATTAAGTAAATAGGGTTTACAATGACGATTTCTTATTTCACACCATATGAATTAAATTTCTTTAGTTTCTAACTCGTAACGTCTATTATAAGATATACTATTGCATATGTATGTATAGGATTTCGCCTACTTTTTTGTTATTCCTGTCTTTCCTCTCAAATGTGAAACCTTTAATTTGTATTAAATTGTCATCAATATCCTGATGTAAGAATGTTTCACATAAACCTAATATATGCGGTGATGATGACTGACAGAGATGGAATTTAAGTTCATCAAGTATTGGCAATAGATAACATATATTATAATTTGCTATACGAGTACCCTTTCTATTACAATTAAACCCTCTGCATGTTTCTGTTAACATCGAAGTATTCGAGTAATTCTTAACCTTTGAATCTTTATGTAAATAATTCGCACTTTCATAATTAGCATTTTCATTAGGTGCAACCGTGTCTTTGCATTTGGTATTTTTAGATATCATATCTTTACAATAGGCAATATGTTGTTGATCAATTTTGGAATTGGTAATATCACAATTAGAACCTTGTTTTATAAAGGAAGTACATTTGCACTTTACCTCATTAGGTTCCTGACATAACAAATACAAAGGTTGGAATATGTTTCTTTCAGCGTGTGTTACATATTTTGAGTGTCTGTCGGATTTATCCTAAAAAAGTAACTTCGTCCCTGTTCATGGGTGGAATTATAGTTATTTTGTCTGTAGTGTCCATTATATTTATTATATTCCTGTCTTGGTTTAGTCCGAACTGGTCTTCTCATTTGGTGATTGTCTGTCTGGTGTGGAGCATTATGACATTTCGATACACTCCTTTAAACAGTCGTGATACAAATATGCGTGGACTTATGCAGAAGATAATGATTTTGATAATGCAACAAATATCGAATTCGATTTATTTTTCCCCTAAATATCATCGGATCATAATAGTAATTATCATCAACAAAAAGGCGACTTTTCAATTCAATTTCGTTATTTCTCTCAGTTTGTACAAGAACAAAATCATGAGGTATATACAAATAAGCACTACAACTGGTGTAACCAAATGATATATATACATACATGTATATAAATAACAGAATATGGGACAACCCTCTGTTGTGTTAATTTTTACAAAAGTATTTTTTATGGCATTTGCGACTATATCAATCCTCGCTGATTGACCTGGATCTACATTATTCACAAATTAGTAACAGAAATTGATATTACACTTTTCAATTCAATTTCGTTATTTCTCTCAGTTTGTATAAGAACAAAATCATGAGGTATATACAAATAAGCATTACAACTGGTGTAACAGAATGACACACACACATATATATATATATATATATATATATCTAACAGAATATGGGACAACCATCTTTTGTGTTAATTTTTACAAACATTTTTGTTTTGTTTTTTTGTTTATTAAATGAGCCCTTATGGCTCAAATCAACCTTATGGCATTTGCGAATTTTTCAATAACTAGATCAATCCTCGCTGGTTGATCTGGATGTACATTATTCACAAATTAGTAACATCAATTGACATTTAACATCTGACAAACATCGCGCGTTTGGATTAGATAGCATGAATGTGCATGCATATCTTCATCTACATGTGGCAGGGAAAGAATAAACATGCAGCCAGTCCTGGGCTCGAACCCGGAACCTCTTGCTTTCACCGCGAGTAGTCTACCGACTGAGCAAACCGGGCGGCTAATATGTACTCTCTCCAATTGTGTTCACGTTCGAACATGGACATACACATGTTTTATGTGAAATGAGCCGTTCCACGAGAAAACCAATATTATGGCCTTTGCGTAATGTATCGACTTCGATCAGCCTAATCCGGGCCGACACATTCTGTCTCAGGGTGATAAAGGTATAGATTAATGACTCCTGATACAGAAAATCCACAGGAGGCGAAAAGTGTCTGTCCGGGTAAGCCTGTGCGGCATCCTTAGGCTGATTCGGGTCAATACTTTACGCAGAGTCCACACTGTTGGTTTTCTAGTGGGACGACTCAATTTTATATAGAAACTTTATCAAACGTTGAAAACATCTCTACTAACGAAAGTATAATCAGTGAATGAAGTTAAAAGCATAATGGGGCAAAAGAAGAAAGGTTTATAAGAGTACTCTACATAACCACTTACGGCTTCATGGCTATAACTGCGACATGTATTCCTGCATCCTCGGTACCCAGGATCTTCATAAAAGATATATTTACATATACATGTAGCCTGTGTACCGAGGATGGTATTACTGAAGCATGGTCCGTATCGGATATCTCTACGCCTGTGATCCTTAGGTGGCAATACACAGTGGAATGTCAATCTTCCAATAAACGTCCGACCTTCTTTCTCTGTTAACCAGAAAACAGCTGGCACAGAATCACTGAAATGATATAAACCATTTTGTTGCAACAAAGGATGTCAGAACTATTAGAAAATAACAGACAATCAATGTATCAATCTGGATTTTGAAAATTTATAGCACTTACAAACAGCTTGCAAGGTCGCCAAAAAATGCAAAAAAATACAATTTTTACCTTTAAATTATAAAATCCCAACACAAATTCGCAGGGGGCTAGTCTACAAATGATCAGCTACTATGTGACCAAAACCTGTATGCAATCTGAGGATGCCTAATGAAATACCACGTTACCAGCTCCTTTTTGCACACTTTTCAACTGAAAAATGTTTTACCTGCAACAAAATGCTCCTAGCTCACAAGGTATCGATTTGCACTTCTGGCCATACACAAGTAGACTCAAAGAGGAAAGGGTCAGATGGCAACATTCAAACTCATGATTTACGTCTAATGTTTACATTTATAATCTTAAAAAACAACCTTTAGCCCAGAAATGTACAAAAAACTCACAGTTTCTATTTTAGACCCTGGCCAAAACACGAATATTTCGACTCCAAGTGTTATATGATCCCCTTAAGGGAAAATCAATGTGCATATGATAGGCAAAAGACACTGAATATCAATAAAACACACTAATATAAAATGATTTCAAGCATTTTCAGTATGCTGAAGGCGCAGAAATTTGTCTTAAACGACTCAAACCCTTCACTAAATTCACACATTTTATCCAAGATTTTGGCAATGTTTTATCACTATTCGCCAACTGTAAAAAATGGATAAACTGTTTCGGTATGAGTGCAATTACCACTTTTGATCACATTTTCTTATGCATCTGTGCTCTCAGAGCTGGTATTGCACTGAATGCATGCCACGATTTTAACCTATAAGCTATTTGTTCCAAAAATCTCCACTGTTCTATCCTTTCAATGTGCATTTTTAGTAGTTTTTCAAAGTTATTTTCAATATTTTACCCTGAAAAACCTGCTGATGAACAGAAAAAGACATACATAGTTAACTAGAATTAAAACAAGCTCACTTTATGTAAAAATAAAATAGCTTTCAGATCATTTCTGAGTCATTTAACCCTTTCACAAGGTATTCTATATAATGCAAGGGAAATAATCATTGCAGTCTTAGTTTGCAAACATTTCATTTCTGTGAATTACTTGGACTGTTTATTTATGAAATCTGATGCTTCAACTGATTAAACCACATATTTACAGCTCATAATTGGTCACCTTATCATGTTTTCTATCAAGAAAAGACACAGACCAGCCAAAATGTTCACAGTTAGTAGTGAATTAGCCAAGGATAGAGGTTTAAAAGGATTAATTAGTGATTCAAAAGAGAAAACATGTCTGGAATATACAGAAAAAAGTTTGGTTAGCTGTAATAATTCCAACAAGAAGAAAGCCACCCAATTAAAAAAAGGTGGAAAAGCTTGGAACACATCAGCACAGAGGGCACCCTCGACGCCAGTTTTGACAGAATCTCATTCTGCACCGTCAACTATCACCCGTCTTGACAGTATGGTGGCAATGGATGTGTTGACAGCCTCTGCGTTGTCCTAACGTCTTATTCTTCTTCTTCCTTTTCTCTCTCCCCCCACCCCTCCCCTCTTCCATACACCCTTCGACCAAAACTTGTGAAATTCAAGATACTAATGAGAACAGTATAGTGAATATGGTAAAAAATGACCGAGTTGATCAACTATGTCCATGGATTTACATGTGAAAATGCCAGGGCCATAGCCGAAATTGTAAAATAGGATTGGGCTGTGTGTTTCAGTAAGTGTAAAGTGTAGCACTTGTCGCCTTGATGTGAAACCTCATCAGATATCACATACAGTGAAAAGGGATTCAGGACATCATGCAGGTGCACTTAATGAAATGGCAGTGATTCCGGCTCTTAAAACTAAGATGTGGCTAACAGCCGTACACACATTATTTGCATGTTTAGACATTAAAGCGCCCAGCCTCACAGTTCTTCAACGGAAGTTCAAATTACTCTGATAAAATGTCTGACCTAAATGAGAGGCAAATGATAGCAAATCAACAATACTTACAAAAAAAAAACATCACTGTTACCAGAGAGAAATGCAGCCATTCACACGCAATTTGATGTTTCGTACTCTAGGCGGCCTCAGGGTGGAAGTGAGAAGGCGAAACAGAGTTTTGGCGTAATTATAGATCATTCAACTTGTCAAAAACTGACAGTTGCAGCTGCAGTTGCCAATAAGCACTGTTAATTGAGAGACTGTAATCACACGGGCGCAAAGTGCACAAAAACATACTGCTCGGACAAATCTATTACCTCAAGTGAAAGTTCACTCTTACACGACACTCCTGATAGTGTGAAAGATGCCGGTCATATAACCATCAATTCTGTAACAACAGATGCTAGCACACAGCTATCAAAGGCACTTAGAGATTTCAACACAGAAAATAACACAAGAATTTTTCAATATAAGTGCTTCATACACAGATTGAGAACATTAGAGAAACATGTCCGAAATCTCCAACTGAACAGCATACCTAGCACATACGACACACGTGCGTATCGACAGAAATTGTTACAGTGCGTGCGAGCCCGAATTAGGATGGAGCTTAGGAATTCCCGGGCATTGAAGAAAAGTGACCATGAATTTACGCGTTTCAGCGCTGCAGCAATAAAAATCATAGCATGTTGCTTAGCGGGTGATCACCACAGTTGTCGGGAAAATTCCCTTGTCTGCATAGGCCATCTTAGAACGTACACTACAACCTCACTGCCATATGGAGTGCACTTAGAACGAAACAGGAATGACCTGGACACAGTTCAAAACGAAATTAATTAACTATTTGATGAGGAAGGCCTGAAAAGTATATGCAAACTATTCAATACGAACATGTGCGAGAGCCTGCATACTCAAGTTTATAGACTCGCGCCAAAGTCAATCAGTTGGAGTCGCAACTTCCCCCTCGACTTTGTCATTCTGCAGTGCATTCCGCAACACTGGGATCCAGTAAATCTGCCATAAAATTAGTAGAAGCTGCCGGCTTCAAAGTCAGCCAAAACTCAATGTTGTATGTGCAATTATACTCTAAATACCGACTAAGTAAATATCATTCTAAAAGAAAGACAACAGCAGAATTCAAACAGAGAAGATATTATTTGCGAAAAGGAAAGTCCTACAGGTCCCTTTTTACAAATTCTCTATACAGTGTCGAAAAAGTAGGCTCATCCACAGCTCAAGAACACAACTATGGCCTGTCATCATAAAACAAATTGGAAAATGTAATTTTAACAGCAGTTTCATCAGCAGTTACCAGCATTAACAAACAACAGCAACGAATCAACCCAACATAACAATTCTTTACCGTTTCTCCACAGAAAATACACCTTCTGGATCCTCTATGGCCAGTGCATTCCCCATTAGCCTGACATACTTTTCTTGCATTGTTGACGGAGTTGCTTTCATAGGATAGATGGTCTAGAATAATGCACAGTTTATTGTGGCACAAATGGGAGACATGAATGTATGGAACAAGTAATATCAACCGTCTACCACCAACAATGACCCGGTGAATGCCATAGCCATATTTGTCAGTGGGACCAGTCCAAACTAGACATTCACCGCAGGACATAGACTTGTCAGACAAAGCATGTCGTAAAATGTCGACTCTTCCACGGAAAATTGTAGATCGAAAGAAGACACTGGCCATAAGGTATGTTTGAAAAGGCTGAAACATCAGAAATTATACAAAAGGTCATTAATTTGATACAAAGAACCTGTAATTCCAACCAAAAAATCATAACAAAAGAGTTTCCTTAGAAATCTGCACTTTGTGTGATGTTTGGATTATCTCCCTTGTTCATATGCATCAGAAAAAGCTGTAATTTCTTAAATTAGGGTGTTTTGGGCACAAATTCAAAAAAATGTCAGACCACAAATTTACCTATAAGGTGGCAATAAACAGTGGAAAGTCAATCTTCCAATAAACGTCCGACCCTCTTCTCTGTTAACAAAAAAAAACAGCTGGCACAGAATCACTGAAATGATATAAACCATTTTGTTGCAACAAAGGATGTCAGAATTGTTAGAAAAAAACAGAAAATCAATGTATCAGTCTGGATTTTGGAAATTTATAGCACTTATAGGCTTGCAAGGTCGCCAAAAAATGCAAAAAAATACAATTTTTACCCTTAAATCGAAAAATCCCAACAAAAATTCGCAGGGGGGCTAGCCTACAAATGATCAGCTACTATGGGACCAAAACCTGTATGCAATCTGAGGATGCCTAAGGAAATACCACGTTGTCGGCTCCTTTTTGCACACTTTTCAACTGAAAAATGGTACCTTTGTTTTACATGCAACAAAATGCTCCAAGCTCACAAGGTATCGATTTAAACTTCTGGCCATACACAAGTAGACCCAAAGAGGAAAGGGTCAGATGGCAAAATTCAAACTTATGATTTACGTCATTTATAATCTTAAAAAACAACCTTTAGCCCAGAAATGTACCTAAAACTCACAGTTTTTCAGTATTTCTATTTTAGACCCTGGCCAAAACACGAATATTCCGACTCCAAGTGTCATATGACCTGTCATATTGTAAAATATAATTTTCTACGTTTGAGTACAGCGAATTAGAAGAAAATTATTTTCCATTGTGTATAATGCAATTACCGCCAGGTGGCGTTATAAGCACGAACACAATTTGTGCATATGATTGGAGAGGCATTCAACTTCGGGAAACCGATGTGTTCAGTACGTATAAATTGATTGGAAACTTTTACGAGAAAAGTTCCTGTTTGCTATTTATGTCAGTACACTAAATGCATTAAGCAGATGTGTTTCACATGCATAGAATGTATTTGTTTTACAAAGGTAATATTATATGTATGTGTATAACTGTGAACGAGTTTTAACGTTTTGAGGAAATGTAACTTCACTGACAAGTCATGTATATCGGTTTCCCCAAGTGCTTTCTCTATCATGAGATTTCCAAATAATAATTTTAAATGGTATGATTGTTTCGCTGTTTTCTACAAAAAAAAAAGTTATGATATGGTATTCAGGGAATTATACGGAACGTTGCTCTAGGAGAGGAAAGTTTTAGCATCATTTCACTGAAGTATTGGATACAGGATTTTGGAATAAACGCGGTGACTTAAGATAACACAATTGTTTAATTTGATTACTCAGACGTCGTATCTAGCAATGTGTTGGTCTCGTTGATTCTCCATAACGTGTTTAAATAGTGGTTAATTGACGGACAACTAATAGGGATATAGTTCTAGTTTTTATTTGTCAAAATTGTCAAATATAAGTAAATAACATGTAGATGGACTGTGCATAATCTGTTGTCGCTGTGTGAATACACAGGCTCACGTGAGCGTTCACTGTACGCAGGTTCACTTTGACCCCCCAAATAGCTTAACACGGCACATATTTATTTAGGATATATAATGGAGAAAGACAAACTATTCAGAGAGTGGTAGTTTTTTTAGCGCGTGTCCACGAGCGATTTAATTTCATTTAACCTTGGTTTTTATTTATAAAACTCTGTACTTCAAAAACTCAGACCATTTTAATGGACATAAAATAATGAAAACTAGATAGCTATTGTTTTCTGAATGTAGTATACGCTGAAGCATTTGATGAAAAACTATAATAATACCCTTAGTCAGTCATATTAACCGTAAAATGCACGTTACGCACGGGTTTGCTCCCTATATTTGTAACGTAAAAATAAGCGAAAAACAGCGGCTTCGCATTAATTAGAATTTGTTTATTTCAATTTCACATTGCTATTGTTTTATCAGGCATTACAAGTACTTCCATGACGAAGTGTCACAAGGACGAAGTATAAGTAGGACAAACTGATTAAAATGAGCCGATGATAACACTTTGGGACTTAATAACACTCCGCTTTGATATAATTTAATGATGAATTGGAATAATGACAGGTTGTCATGTCTAAGATTATTACTTGGTAACGTCCCATTCACGTGTTAGATTTGGTATATATTTGTATCAAATGAATGCAGTTGACTATACTATTTTTATTGTATACTTTGATATTTTTCTTTCTATTTTCCAAGTGAAAAAAAGGATGAAATATCTGTCCTTATTGTATACTTTGATATGTAAACTTCTATTTTTCAAGTGAAAAAAGGATGCAATATCGGTTGATATAGCACGCTTTGATATTGAACGCAATGTGCTGCTCGTTGCGGAACTATTTCCATATAGTAACGTAACAAAGCGCTCCCATCCAACGTTTGATGGATTTGGAGACCAGCTAACAATGTTTGGTACATCGTTTGTAGATGATACACAATGAAAATCCGATAGACATACTGATAACTGCTCGGATGAAAAAGCAAATGATTGTTTCAAAGGTAGGTCTTCTGATTATTGTTGTCATTCTCCGATGTGAAGTGTTGCAACGCAAAATAGAAGATATGTGTTCGCTTTACTGAACACACTGTGAGTTCAAAATGGGCATCTACAACGTAATAAAGTACACAAATACCCAGGCGTAAATACCAGAATAAGATTATAAACGAGTTTTCAATGAAATCCATTGTTAGAAAAAGCGTTACACATCATTTTGTCGGCGATTCAATTTCGAGTCGAAACCAAATGGGGAACGAAAATGGCGGTTCGAAAATTTATATTTTCCACGACCCTAGAAGCAATCGGAAATGACAATAATTGTGCGATAGATCGTAAATGTTAATTTATCAAAACAATTCAAAACAATTGTTAATTTTCTAAATACTCGTTGTGTTCAAAACACACAAAACGACAAAGTTTAATTAGGCAATATCAAATAATACAATAAAAAGCAAGCTCGGGCAACTCAGCCGAAGGAAGTCGTCCAACTCAATGTTTTCCCACACAGATGCCTACAATATTATACATTAACAGATAGTATCCATATATTTGTCTATACGTTTGCAGATTTATTGTGTGTGGTAAAGCGTTTAAATAACCTTATCCTGCAGTATACTCGTGACTGGTGTTAGATTTATTGTGTATGGTAAAGCGTTTAAATAACCTTATCCTGCAGTATACTCGTGACTGGTGTTAGATTTATTGTGTATGGTAAAACGTTTTAATAACCTTATCCTGCAGTATACTCGTGACTGGTGTTAGATTTATTGTGTGTGGTTAAGCGATTAAATAACCTTATCCTGCAGTATACTCATGACTTTGTTAGATTTATTGTGTGTGGTAAAACGTTTAAATAACCTTATCCTGCAGTATACTCGTGAATGGTGTCAACATGGTGATACCGTGCTTCTTCTGTTGTGCTTAAATGTTCCTCAAGTACAGTGCAACTTTGCCATACCTCCTCTGACGTTAACATGAATGAGCTGTCCCGCGAGAAAACCAATAGTATGGCCTCTGCGTAATGTATCGACCAAGATCAGCCTGCACAGTCCGCGCAGACTGATCCGGACAAACGCATTCCTTCTCAGGGGGATAGAGGTATAGAGTAATGATTCCTGAAACAGAAAATCCAAAGGAGGCGAAAAGTGTATAACCGGGTTAGCCTGCGCGGCATGCTTAAGCTGATTCGGGACGATACTTTATACTTTACGCAGAGTCCATAATGTTGGTTTGCTCGCGGGACGGCTCATATATGTACAGCCGTTCGAGCAACTTTGGAAAAAACATTGTTAGAAATGCAGATATTGCTTTTCCCGAGCAATTTCTCCTTTTCCCACAATGTCCCACAATGTCCTATTCTACCTCCCCGTCTTTCCCGACTTGCTTTTCATAATTAACATATAAGTATAAAGGAATTACGGACATGACTATACAGAGTCATTTAGCACAAAATCAAGCAATCACTCGAACACGTCGCTAGCTCGAAGTATTTTATGGATCCCATTCGACTTCGAGTTATCGCGAGTCCACTGTACATAGATATATAAACGTGGATTAAGATCACTTAAACCTTTCGCTGCCAAGGGCAATTATAGGCTTATGCAAACAATGCAGATTAAGGTGAGACAGTTCGTAACCAGCTGTTTCGCCTGACATTTGCATTGTTTGCCATTTAGTCATTCAATTTTACAAAATTTCCTGTTCGACGAAAAATGGGAGTTGTCCAATTACAAACATGGAGGAGTCAACTTTGTGAAATTGAAAGAGAAAATAAATGTTGTCTTATTACGTCCGAATATTTCGTTTAAATTTCGTAAAGCAGGATATCGGATAAGGTTGAACAGGAATAATGTTTTAATAATTAAGCAATACTTCGCAAATATCAAAAGAATCACTCGGACGTACTAATAGTATGTCGAAACCTATTCAGCGTTTCAACCGTTGTGGCCGCGATCCTCCGTCGGGTCGTACCAAAACAATATAAGTAGTGGCTTCCCTCCCTGGCGCTCAGGGTTGCGTGGATAGCATTACGACTGATGCGCTGGTTTCCAGCTGTCCTGGTTATAAGTCGGGAAACAATGTTTTCAAAAGTCGTCTGCTGCAGAGGAGTCAAAAAGCGTCTGTATGTAGTTTGGGGTTAACGTTGAATTTCCTTTCCTCTGCAGCAGACGACTTTTTTTAAACATTGTGACCAAAGGGGTATTGCTCAAAACGAGCAATTTCTTCTTTTGTCACAATGTTTTCAACTTTATTCAATAATTGCTCGTTCATTTATAGAGAATTTCCACATTTTTGAGTAAATGTCTTTAAAGTCGTCTGCTGCAGACTTGTTGTATGTGGAAAAGGTTTTAAGAAACGTCGGCCAAACAGTTTCCGTAATATAAATGTGCAGGCAGGTCTTTTTACCTCACAGTCATGTAATAATTACATTAAGCAGACGACTTTTGAAAACATTGGGATAAAAACATGAAATTGCTTATAATGTTTATCTTTCCTTTACTACGACAGACTAGTTCAAATGTATCATTCTGTACAGTTATAGTGAAGGATAACATATAACCCTGTCCCACATGCAGACGCATCTTGTCGAATCGGCAGCAGAAGCATTTTTAAAACATTTCGGTAAAATGAGCAGTTTCTCCTTTAGCAACAACATGCATTTAACTAATAAATTATCATATGTTCATATACAATAATTTTCTATAATTTCGCCAATAGTTATTCAAGGTCGTACTGTTAAAATCTGCCTAGCTCCTTCCCACTTGCAGACGAATTTTGACTTTTAAAACAAGGTGACAAACGGAGAGATTTCTCCCTTTGCCACAATGTTTTCAACACTATTCAAGAATTGTATTTCATTTCGACAGATGTTCCATAATTTTGATTTTTGTTTTCAAAGCTGTCTGCTGAAGAGTTGTTTTATGTGAGAGATAATAACATGTTAAGGGATTTCCTAACGAATGTTGTCTATACACGTAATTTGCATATATTTAATGCTTAACCATTTTCCTTCGGCTCAGTGAATATAACTTTTTGTCGGGTTGATACATCAAAGTAAATAACTGTTTATTGTTTCCCATTTTCAGCCCTTCATAGATTAGTGAACAATCCATACACAACATTGTATAATTAATTCGGTGTATTCTAAGTTAGATTTGAACTAATGTAATAAATAAAACTGATTTCATTGTTTTGAAACTTTGAAAATGCAACGTTTGACAATGAAGAAAGGCAGAACGGATACACCACACGGACTTCTTTTTGTGTACATATGTGTCCAAGTGTTGATTTTCGTCGATGCAGGAACCGGAAGTGCATTAGAGTTCACCAAGCGTTCGGAAGGTAAAACTTTCCGGAAGATTTATTCCATATCAGTGGGCGATTGTTTAATAGAATGTGAGCAAAGACCAAAATGTGTTTCCGTAAATTACCATAGACGTAAGCTAACATGTCACTTAAATGAACTTGATGGAGCGAATGTGTCAGAACAACAGCCAGGATTTGTGTACGTTAGAAAGGATCCTGTGCAGGTAAGGATTTATCAATTTCATCAACTCTATCATAATCCACGTCGTCGTCATCAACAGTATCATAAACTTTATAATCATCAGCATCAGCATCACAATCATCCTAAACATTATCATCATCATCATTATCATCATTATCATGATCACCACCAGTATCGCCACTTTAACATCATCATCATCATCATCATCAACATCACCATCATCATCAACTTCATCATCACCACCAACGTCATCGTCGTCGTTTTCATCATGATCATCAACATTATCGTCACCCTAACATCATCATCGTCATCATCATCATCAACTTCATCATCACCACCAACGTCATCGTCGTCGTTTTCATCATGATCATCAACATTATCGCCATCCTAACATCATCATCGTCATCATCAGCATCACCATCATCATCATCATCATCTACTTCATCATCACCAACATCATCATCGTTCTCTTCATCATCATGATCATCGCCAGCAGAAAGCTTTTTGAAAACACAGCTGGTGGGGTATGCTTATATACAAAAGATTGAAAGAATAAAAATACAATTCTGCAAAAACATATGCAATCTGTCTGAAAATACTTGCGATACAATTGCACTAGGAGAATGTGGCAGACTCCCTTTGTGTATAGCATGTATGCCTATATGTATCAAATACTGGTTGAAATTAAAGCGTATGGAAAATACAAGATATCCAAAACAATGTTACGAAATGTTAAAACAATTGGATACAGCTGGTAGACACACCTGGGCCACATGTATAACGGATCTGCTTTATCTTTATGGTTATGGCTACGTCTGGATTGCTCACGATGTTGGCACCGATGATATATTTATCAAACAGTTTGCACAAAGACTAGAAGATAATTCTACTCAACTTTGGATCTCAAATATAAACAATACCTCTAAAGCATTAACTTATAAGCATTTTAAATCGGCCCTTACCCCCGAATTATACCTAAGTGTAGATATACTATATGTCCACAGAAAAATGTTGTCTAATTTTAGGTGCTCTAACCATGATCTGATGATTGAACGAGGTAGGCACCTTGGAATAGATAGAGCTTTGAGATTATGTCCTTTGTGTAAAGAATCAAATGTATCTGTAGTTGAAGATGAATACAACCTATTTTTCGATTGTCCTAAATATGAACCATTAAGATTGATTTACTTCAAACCGTATTTGAATCGTTGTAGAAATGAACATGTATTCAATAGTATTTTTACATTAAATAACATAGTCACAATAAGGTCTGTTGCAAAGTAGCTCGTTGAGGCATTTCATGTTATAAAGCATTTTTTGGAAAAATAAGGAAACATTCAATGAAGTGTACAGTTTTATGCCCGACATAAATTACCACTTATCAATTTTGTTCTACCACTCACATATTCAACTACTCATCCACCAACCCATTCATTTTACCACCCACCAAAAACAATCTTACTCTCCCACTCACTCCACACACTTATTCACTCACTCACTCCAAACACTCAAACACCCATACATTCATTTACTCCAACACTCAATAAGCCACACACATACATTCACTCACTCATGCTCTCGATCACCAACACATTCATTCACTACAACAGTCTATCAACCACACACTTATTCATTCGCCGTTTTATTTTGCCTGAATTATATCTTCAAGCACTGTATAGGTTACTTGTATGTTTATAATCATATAACTATTTCAATATTTTAAGAATATATCTCAATAATTGTTTCTGTAATATATCTCAATAATTGTTTCTCAATAATTGTTTCTCAATAATTGTTTCTCAATAATTGTTTCTCAATAATTGTTTCTCAATAATTGTTTCTCAATAATTGTTTCTCAATAATTGTTTCTGTAATATATCTCAATAATTGTTTCTGTAATATATCTCAATAATTGTTTCTGTAATATATCTCAATAATTGTTTCTGTAATATATCTCAATAATTGTTTCTGTAAAATATCTCATTCCAATTGTGTCATTCATATTGTATTATTTGTAAATAAATAATAGCCAGAGGCCTAAATACTTGAATAAAGAAATTGAATTGAATTGAGTTGGCGGAGTAATGGCACTTGACTTTGTGACATAAGCTAAACATCTAGTTTGATATTTCGATTATATCTGATGTATCCACCTCGATGGTGTAGTGGTAGAACGTCCGCCTCGATGGTGTAGTGGTAGAACGTCCGCCTCGATGGTGTAGTAGTAGAACGTCCGCCTCGATGGTGTAGTGGTAGAACGTCCGCCTCGATGGTGTAGTGGTAGAACGTCAACCTCGATGGTGTAGTGGTAGAACGTCCGCCTCGATGGTGTAGTGGTAGAACGTCCGCCTCGATGGTGTAGTGATAGAACGTCCACCTCGATGGTGTAGTGGTAAAATGTCCGCCTCGATGTTGTAGTGGTAGAACGTCCGCCTCGATGGTGTAATGGTAGAACGTCCGCCTCGATGGTGTAGTGGTAGAACGTCCACCTCGATTGTGTAGTAGTAGAACGTCCAACTCGATGGTGTAGTAGTAGAACGTCCACCTCGATGGTGTAGTAGTAGAATGTCCGCCTCGATGGTGTAGTAGTAGAACGTCCACTTCGATGGTGTAGTGGTAGAACGTCCGCCTCGATGGTGTAGTGGTAGAACGTCCTCCTCGATAGTGTAGTAGTAGAACGTCCGCCTCGATTGTGTAGTGGTAGAACGTCAACCTCGATGGTGTAGTGGTAGAACGTCCGCCTCGATGGTGTAGTGGTAGAACGTCCGCCTCGATGGTGTAGTGGTAGAACGTCCGCCTCGATGGTGTAGTGGTAGAACGTCCGCCTCGATGGTGTAGTGGTAGAACGTCCGCCTCGATGGTGTAGTAGTAGTAGTAGAACGTCCGCCTCGATGGTGTAGTGGTAGAACGTCCGCCTCGATGGTGTAGTGGTAGAACGTCCGCCTCGATGGTGTAGTGGTAGAACGTCCGCCTCGATGGTGTAGTGGTAGAACGTCCGCCTCGATGGTGTAGTGGTAGAACGTCCGCCTCGATGGTGTAGTGGTAGAACGTCCGCCTCGATGGTGTAGTGGTAGAACGTCCACCTCGGGTTCGATCCCCGTCAGACTCATACCAAGGACTATACAAATGGTAGCAATGGCTGTCCTCATTTGCGCTCAGGAGTGTGGGGTAAGAATTGGCGGTATCGGTTAAACAGTTACTTAACGGTGTTTCCTGGGTAAGTTACCAGTACTTCTGGTCTTATTAACCTGACACCAGCCAGTCAGTTGCTATGCTAACCCAGCAACCTCTACCACTACACTACCGAGACGGACGCTCTACCGCTACACCACCGAGACGGACGCTCTACCACTACACCACCGAGACGGACGCTCTACCACTACACCACCGAGACGGACGCTCTACCACTACACTACCGAGACGGACGCTCTACCACTACACTACCGAGACGGATGCTCTACCACTACACTACCGAGACGGACGCTCTACCACTACACTACCGAGACGGACGCTCTACCACTACACTACCGAGACGGACGTTCTACCACTACACTACCGAGACGGACGCTCTACCACTACACTACCGAGACGGACGCTCTACCTCTACACTACCGAGACGGACGCTCTACCACTACACTACCGAGACGGACGCTCTACCACTACACTACCGAGACGGACGTTCTACCACTACACTACCGAGACGGACGCTCTACCACTACACTACCGAGACGGACGCTCTACCACTACACTACCGAGACGGACGCTCTACCACTACACTACCGAGACGGACGCTCTACCACTACACTACCGAGACGGACGTTCTACCACTACACTACCGAGACGGACGTTCTACCACTACACTACCGAGACGGACGCTCTACCACTACACTACCGAGACGGACGTTCTACCACTACACTACCGAGACGGACGCTCTACCACTACACTACCGAGACGGACGTTCTACCACTACACTACCGAGACGGACGCTCTACCACTACACTACCGAGACGTATTCATTCATTATAGTTTTCACCGGTATTGACACAAACCATTAGTAAGGTGTTAGCTCTGTCTTATTATTCATTCATTATAGTTTTCACCAGTATTGACACAAACCATTAGTAAGGTGTTAGCTCTGTCTTATTATTCATTCATTATAGTTTTCACCAGTATTGACACAAACCATTAGTAAGGTGTTAGCTCTGTCTTATTATTCATTCATTATAGTTTTCACCAGTATTGACACAAACCATTAGTAAGGTGTTAGCTCTGTCTTATTATTCATTCATTATAGTTTTCACCAGTATTGACACAAACCATTAGTAAGGTGTTAGCTCTGTCTTATTATTCATTCATTATAGTTTTCACCAGTATTGACACAAACCATTAGTAAGGTGTTAGCTCTGTCTTATTATTCATTCATTATAGTTTTCACCAGTATTGACACAAACCATTAGTAAGGTGTTAGCTCTGTCTTATTATTCATTCATTATAGTTTTCACCAGAATTGACACAAACCATTAGTAAGGTGTTAGCTCTGTCTTATTATTCATTCATTATAGTTTCCATCAGTATTGACACAAACCATTAGTAAGGTGTTAGCTCTGTCTTATTATTCATTCATTATAGTTTCCATCAGTATTGACACAAACCATTAGTAAGGTGTTAGCTCTGTCTTATTATTCATTCATTATAGTTTCCATCAGTATTGACACAAACCATTAGTAAGATGTTTGCTTTGTTACATATGAGCCGTTCCACGAGAAAACCAAAAGTATCTACCCAGATCAGCCTAAGCATGATGCGCAGGCTAACCCGGACAGACAATTTTCGCCTCCTGTGGTTATTTCTCTATACCAATATCGCCCTGAGACGGAATGTGTCTGTCCGGATTAGCCTGCGCGGACTGCGCAGGCTGATCCGGATCGATACATTTCGCATAGCCAAATAATGTTAGTTTTCTCGTGGAACGGATCATATTGTTTCACAGATGTTTTCAAAGCAGAAATCTCTACAATAACAAGTTTCAAATGTACTTGACTTTACTTTTACTTTACTTTATTTCCAAAAAGCTTTGAACACTTACTGTGTTTTTAGCTAACTAATATAGACATACATACATATAAGACAAATTTAACAAAGATCAATTAGCAAAATCTTGAATACACTTAAAAATACAAAGACGAGAAATTCGACAGCTATTTCTAATAAATATTTCAGAAATGTACAAAAAAAAAAAAAATCAAGGATCCTTTCTCATTTTGTTTGCAAAATATGTATATCTAGATGTTTGGATGACATTTTTATTTGAATTTAACTGCAAGAGCAAGGAAAACTTATGCAATGCCATTTACAATATAAGAAGAATTTTGATGCAAACCATCAAGACGCCGCGCATGATTTTGAAGCATGACTTAAAGGAAGCAGATGCAGTTCAGTACATTTAAATAACCTGTGCAAGCAGACACGATGTAAATATTTCGAACAAGAAGACCAAATGTTCCTTAATTTTAAGCAAGAAGGCCAAGATGTGCCTATATTGCTCACCTGGCTACCATAGCCTATATAAAAAGGTTACCAAGAGCAGAAAGGGTCAATATTGACGTAGGGATTAAACGTTTTATATGCTACGATCTATGTGCTATTCAGCATGTGAAGTTTAGTCGTGAAATGACAAGTTTAGTCCTGAAACCATTTGGTTTACGGTTTGCTTAACATTCACTGCAACTATAATGTGTCATACAAGCTGAAGTTTCTCAAGTGGTTTGTTTTTACAATAAACTGTTTTAAATCCTCTAACTAGATGCATTAGATAAAAAACAAACATACGTGCTTAAATATTAACATACATGTATTTTAAGGTTTATTGCCTCTAGTGATAAGTTAAGTGTGACACAAGCTTTGGAAGGAGAGGGGGAAGTCTATTTTCCTTCCAGTTTAGCAGAAGTATGATAGCAATAAATACGAAGTAATTAAAAAATAAAAGAAAATATCTTTATGATCAAGATTGAGCATTATATGAAAGTTCACATGTATAGACAACATATAGCAAGAATTATTAAGTCTGTTTTGTTTGTTTGTAATGTCACTTTAATCGTTTTGAACATGCCAGTTGAAAACTGAAAAATAAACAAAAGAAAATGGTCAAGTCAGTTCCCTAAGAGCAAAGAGCGAAAACCAGTTGGTACGAATCTTTCATCTAGAACGAAACATAAAAAACCGGGTACGAATCCAATGAATTTTAGAAATCGGACGAAATCGTGAAAACAGCGAAGTATTCATAACGGAAGGAAGCAGAGACAACTTAATTACTCTATGGGAACCGATGACACCTTGTCGTCTATTCAATAAGAATGACCAAAATCGCCAAGTGATGACATGCTGCATTTACAAATAGAACAGGTCACGTTACGGCCATGCCTATTGCATAGTTGGGTTAACGTTGTTTTTACAGTTTCTAGAATTATACTGTAATATGTAGTAATTAAAATGAATCATCATTGATTTTTTAAAGATTACCCATTTATTTAAAAATCTCAATATTGGAAATAGCCAAAAACAGCGCTAGAAACTTTTTTCTGAGCTTTGATGAATCGGGTCGTAAACCAAACTATAAAAAAAGCGTAGCCTAGGCAGTTAGGGGAAAGTTATTAAATACCCATTAGATGTGTCTAAAGTTTTGTAATAACGGTAGAAGACATGCCTATTTTGTGTCTTTTTGTGTCTTAAATCATTTTATACAATTTATTGATTCATAAAGATTGTTTTTTACAAACAAACAACAGAGGTTTTTTTTAACAATAATAACATTGGTTTCTCCCTTTTCGATTACGTCACCCCATGGTAAAACCTATCCCATACTGACGCCGCGCTTCCACGCGGCGTCAATAATGATTTGAAGCAAATAACACTACATTGATACCAGCTAGAATACAGATAACTTTGGCTACATCTAGTGAATAACTAGTGAATACTAGAAGTCTCTATAAATGCAAGTATAATTTATTATTAAATAAAACAAAATGTGGTCAGTTGGCCAAAATGTTTTTTCAAAAGTCATCATCCATCATCATTCATCCACTCATTCATCTGTACGCTCACTCAGTCACTCATTCACTCATTCATCTATCATCATTCATCCACTCATTCATCTGTACGCTCACTCATCCACTCATTCAGCTGTACGCTCGCTCATTCATTCATTCATTCATTCATTCATTCATCTGTACGCTCACTCATTCACTCTTTCATTCATTCATACGTCGCTCATTATTAACTTCACGATTGCACATTATTTTTTCCGCTATTTCAGTGTAGTTACACGTGTTTTATGTGTTAAATGTGTTCTAAAGAACAAAACCATATTTTTACATTGCTCATCCTAAAAAAAAATCATATAATTCTCGTGTTTAATTCATGTTTAATTCATGTTTAATCCATGTTTAATTCATGTTTAGTTCATGTTAAAAATTCATGTTTATTTCAGGTTTAATTCATTCATCATACTATAAATTCCGAATTAAGCTCGTATTTCCTGTCATGTTTATGTATGTGTTTAGACAGTTTACTTTGTATATTGTATGTATATGTAAGTATTTAGACAGTATACTTTGTATATTGTATGTATATGTATGTCTTTAGAAGTTATACCTTGTATATTGTATGTATGTGTTTAGACAGTATACTTTGTAAATCACATGTATTTGTATGTGTTTAGACAATATACTTTGTATATGGTGTGTGTATATGTATGTGTTTAGACAGTATACTTTGTATATTATATGTATATGTATGTGTTTAGACAGTATACTTTGTATATTATATGTATATGTATGTGTTTAGACAGTCTATGTTGTATATTGTATGTATAGGTATGTGTTTAGACAGTATACCTTGTATAGTATATGTATTGGTATGTGTTAAGACAATATACTGTGTATATTGTATGTATATGTATGTGTTTATACAGTATAATTTGTATATTATATGTATATGTATGTGTTTAGACAGTATACTTTGTATATTATATGTTTATGTATGTGTTTAGACTGTCTATGTTGTATATTGTATGTATGTGTATGTGTTTAGACAGTATACTTTGTATAGTATATGTATTGGTATGTGTTTAGACAATATACTTTGTGTTTAGACAATATGCTTTGTATATTGTATGTATATGAATGTGTTTAGACAATATACTTTGTATATTGCATGTATATGTATATGTTTAGACAATATACTTTGTATATTATATGTATTGGTATGTGTTTAGACAATATACTTTGTTTATTACATGTATATGTATGTGTTTATACAGTATAGTTTGTACATTATATGTATGTGTATGTGTTTAGACAGTATACTTTGTACAGGTCATTAACAAAATGTTCTGTCTGTCATCTATTTTAGATGTATCAAACTATATCATTATGTGGGAAAGGGATTATGACTATAAATATGTGTATACAGGGGAATGTTACCGTTCATTTCGACAAAGTAATTAAATCACGTACATTTGTTTGTCAGACAACTAATATACCAGTGCGGAATATGATAAATCAATAATAAACTTACAGGTCCCATCTATACCCCCTCGCGGAGATTGGTGTTAAGCCCTATGTTTAACCCTTTCCAACATGCAACAATTATGCAGCAGACGACTTTGAAATCATCTAGGCAAAAAAATGGAAACATCTCTATAAATGAAAGTTTAAATATTGAAAGGGAAGCGTCTATATTTGGGAATGGTTAAACTTATTATTTATTTTACATCGATTGCGAAACAAGCTTTGAACTCATATAAATCATGCTCGATGTCTGCTTCCTGGAGACATAACTAGTATTCGTGCAGTTTGTGTAACGGGACCGTTGGTATGAGAGGCCGACGCTCTACCACTGTCTTGTCTTCCACACCCAATGTTTCACTGTTCCGTCTGGCATATCATTTACCCACATACAGCAAGTCTGCAGCAGATGATTTTGAAAGAGTCTTGGCAAAGATGTGAATAATCCAAATAGATGAGTTTAATTATTAACAAGAATTGTAAACAAACACTCTGGCAAAAAGAGAAGTTGCTAATTATGAGCAATTTCTTCTGTTGCCAGTGTTTACAAATGTAGTCAAAGGGTTAAGATACACTACATTGATTGGAAAGATTAATCGTTCGGGTTTCGGACTCACGATTTCTAGGTCGATACCCTGTGGCATTTCCATGGAATGCCTTTAGTGAAGAGTTACAGAAACAAAGGACTTCTTGATTCATTGATCTTGATTATGTATCCAACACTCCATTTGAGCCGTTCGACGAGAAAACCAACAGTATGGTCTCTGTGTAATGTATCGACCAAGATTAGCATGCGCAGTCCGCACAGGCTAATCCGGGTCTACACATTCCGCCTCAGGGGGGAGGGGGGGGGGGGGGGAAGAGGGGATAAAGGTATAGAGTAATGATTCCTGAAACTGAAAATCCACAGGAGGCGAAAAGTGTCTGTCTGGGTAAGCCGGGGGGGGGGGGGGGGCTGATCCGGGTCGATACTCCACGCAGAGCCCATACTGTTTGTTTTCTCGCGGGACGGCTCATTTATAGAGTTAACTGAGGTCCGACTTTCAATGGACTTTGAACATTGAACCACTACCGCCATATTTGGACTATCAATGGACTTTGAACATTGAACCGCTACCACCGTATTTGGACTATCAATGGACTTTGAACATTGAACCACTACCGCCATATTTGGACTATCAATGGACTTTGAACATTGAACCTCTACCGCCGTATTTGGACTATCAATGGACTTTGAGCATTGAACCGTTACCGCCGTATTTGGACTATCAATGGACTTTGAACATTGAACCTCTACCGCCGTATTTGGACTATCAATGGACTTTGAACATTGAACCGCTACCACCGTATTTGGACTATCAATGGACTTTGAACATTGAACCGCTACCACCGTATTTGGACTATCAATGGACTTTGAACATTGAACCTCTACCGCCGTATTTGGACTATCAATGGACTTTGAACATTGAACCGCTACCACCGTATTTGGACTATCAATGGACTTTGAACATTGAACCGCTACCGCCGTATTTGGACTATCAATGGACTTTGAACATTGAACCGCTACCACCGTATTTGGACTATCAATGGACTTTGAACATTGAACCGCTACCGCCGTATTTGGACTATCAATGGACTTTGAACATTGAACCTCTACCGTCGTATTTGGACTATCAATGGACTTTGAACATTGAACCGCTACCGCCGTATTTGGACTATCAATGGACTTTGAACATTGAACCGCTACCGTCGTATTTGGACTATCAATGGACTTTGAACATTGAACCGCTACCGCCGTATTTGGACTATCAATGGACTTTGAACATTGAACCTCTACCGCCGTATTTGCTTATCAAAAGTTTTTGTCTACAATTTTAAAAAGCTAATCGATTATTTTACTACATCTCTGCAGCAGACAACTTTGATCTAGGCGAAAATGTCAGATATCTGAACAATGGAATGTTTAATTATTAATTAGAGTCGAACCCATGTTTGAAAAAGGAGAGAGCAATTCTCATAAATAGCAATTTCTGCTTTTGCCACACTACTTTCAAACGTCATCTGCTGCAGTGGCGTCAGAAAGCGCATGTATGTTGGAAAGGGTTAACAAACGTAGGTTAGTGATCATTTAGCGGAAAAAATAACCGTCCCAAATATTCTCTAATGTATTGTTAATTATCACGATGTGATATGGTCTGATATTCAAAGGGGCTAGATGGTTGTCTGTCTTATTGTTAATTTCTGACTCGTCGCTGTTTGTTTTTTGCGAGAGGGTTAATTATGATATACATATTTTATATTTTGAATCTTGGTATTATTTAACCCTTTCCCTCATATAGACGCTTTCTGACGCCTCTGCAGCAGACGGATTTTTGAAAATATGTCGACAAGAGGAGAAATTGCTCAAAACGAACAATTTCTCCTTTTGTCACCATGTTTTCAACTATATTCAATTTTTGTACTTTCTTTTAAAGGGAGTTTCCATTTTTTTCGGGTATGTTTTTCAAAGTCGTCTGCTGCAGACGTATGTTATTTGGGAAAGGGTTAACTCTTTCAGCGCCACATGCAATATTGAGGTTTTTGTAAACAATACTGATTCAGGTGAGTCAGCTCGTAACGAGCTGTCTCACTTGAAATCAGCATTGTTTGCCTTTTAGTTATCAAAATAGTCCACAACTTTCATAAACTGAGAAATGGAAACATCCGATTTTTGAACATGGAAGATTCTATTTGAAACAATTTGGCGCTGAAAGCGTTAACAAGATAATGTATTTGTAAAATCTGCAGGCTACCCTAGTGTGTGGTTCTGAAATGTGTACCCTAAACCAGAAATGCGACGAAGAAACAAACAGCTGCGTCTTTAAAGGTAAGTCGAACCCGATAGGACCGTCAGTAACGTACAAGGGTGAGGAATACGCCGTGACCTAGTGGTTAGCGTCGGGGATTTGGAGCCGGACGTCCTGGCTTCGATCCCCAGTCGCGGCGATGTGGTCATGGTTGAGTGCCCTTGGGCAATGGCACAGTTCCTAGCCTAGTACTGGTTTGTTTACCCGGGGATCATGAATAAGAGAACTGTCGCCGTGATATAACTGAAATAATGTTGATTACGGCGAACCCCCTCCCCCCTACAAACAAAACAAACGACAAGCGTAACCAATAGATGGGTATTTTTACCCCGGCTTGGACATAATCATGTTTTCTGATGGTTGTCAATATTCCTGTTTGTGATCTCAATACGGAGAGGCGATAAGACACGACCCGTCTGTAACATTTCGTTCATATGGCAAGCTGTTTTACTATTTATTCGTTTGAGAGATATCTCTATATTAATTGAGAGATATCTGGCTTTTTGAAAGATATCTCTTAATTAGAGAAATATTTCTCTAAGACAGAGATGTATCTCTTTATCTCATAGAGAGATATCTCTGTAGCTTAGAGAAATATCTCTCTATGTTAGAGATATATCACTAAATCTTACAGAGTTATCTCTTAATTAAAGATAAAATGCACCTTCAGAGAGATATCTCTTTTCCTAAGAGAGATATCTAACTAATATAGAGATATATCTAACTAACAGAGAGTTGAAAATAGCGTAAGGATATCTAAATAACGTAGAGATGTCTTACTTACCGAGAGATATATCTTTAACTTAGAGAGATATCTAAATAACGTAGAGATATAGCTAACTTACCGATATATATCTCTTTACCTTAGAGAGATATCTAACAAACGTAGAGAGATGTCTTACTTACCGAGAGATGAAAATAAAGTAGAGAGATATCTAACTTACCGAGAGCTGAAAAGAACGTAGAGAGATATTTAAATAACGCAGAGAGATATCTAACTTACCGAGAGTTGCAAAGAACGTAGAGAGATATCTAAATAACGCAGAGAGATATCTAAATAACGTAGAGAGATATCTAACTTACCGAGAGTTGAAAAGAACGTAGAGAGATATCTAAGTCACGTAGAGAAATGTCTAACTTACCGAGAGAGATGTCTAACTTACCGAGATATGTAGAGAGATATCTAAATTACGTATATATATATATATCTAACTAAGATCGTAGAGAGATATCAAAGTAACTGCATATTTATCGTAATGTTGGGAGGGATTAAATACAACTTAACAAATACAAAGAACTCTGGCAACAATGAAAGCAAAACAAGTAAAATTGGTGTAATGGTGAATAAAACACTCAGAAAAAAACACGAATTAATAACGAGTGTCAAAACTGAAATGTAACCGATGTTTTACTCTTTGGTATATACAGAGACATCTATTTAGGTCTCTGGTATATATTATTCATGAAACATAATTGTTCTACCGCGGGAAGGACCGATGAAGCGTCAACCTTTAGAGATAGTGAAACACATGAGATGAACCGCGTGTCTCGCGAAATTCAGGCTTGTTTAACCGTTTTATCAAATGCAGACACTTTCTGACGCGTCTGCAGCAAACGACTTTTGAAAAAATTGTGACAAAAGGAGAAATTGATCAAAACGAGAATTGTTTTCAACTCTTTACGGTAATTATACTTTCATTTTAATAGAATTTCCATAACTGAAGTCTAGATGTTTTCAAAATCGTCTGCTGCAGATTTGTTGTATGTGGGAAAGGCTTAATCGTTTTTCATATGCAGACGCGTTTTGACGCATGTACAACCGACAACTTTTGTAAACATTGTGACAACAAAAAGAAAAGAATCTCATGCTGGGCAATTTCTCCAAATGCCACAAAGTTTTCAACTCGATTTAACAGTTATATTTTATTTATAAATATAGTTTCATATTTCTTTTAAAATTATATTTTTCAAAGTCCAGACGTGTTTATGTGGGAAAGTTATTATTCTATTATCTATTTCAGAATGTACTTCAATACAAACGCCGTCTCTCGGGTCCATGACGTGTTTATGTGGAAAAGTTATTATTCTGTTATCTATTTCAGAATGTACTTCAATACAAACGCCGTCTCTCGGGTCCATGACGTGTTTATGTTGGAAAGTTATTATTCTATTATCTATTTCAGAATGTACTTCAATACAAACGCCGTCTCTCGGGTCCATCTTTGGTAATATCCTGTCCGTTGGCAGTAAACTGTCGTTTGTCTGTGAAGAGGGTTTCACCATCAAGTCGGGAACTAACTATCACGTGACGTTGACGTCAGAGTGCCTTGCTGACGGAAGATGGAGCTATGAAGAGTTTGAATGCGTTCCGAGTAATTATCAAAATTTGAACCGCATTAGGCATAATTGAGCTGTCCCGCGAGAAAACCAACATTGTGGTCACTGCGTAATATAACGACACAGATCAGCCTAAGCATGCCGTGCAGGCTTACCCGGATATATTCTTTTCGCCTCCTGTTGATTTTCTGTTACGGGAATCATTATTCTATACCTCTATTCCCCCCCCCCCCCCCCACGAGATCGAATGTGTCAGCACGGATCAGTCTGCGCGGACTGCGCAGGCAGATCTGGGTCGATATATGACGTGGAAGCCATAATGGTGGTTTTCTCGCGGGACGGCTCAATATTGATTCTACCTGTATCCCCATTATTGCGAATTAAAGTAACTATGCACCAAATACGTGGGACTCTTATATAAATAAAAAATATATGGTAGTAGTATAAGCGTCGCTTTAGCCCCTAAAAAGATGGCATAGTAGATCACCTACTTTGAGTAATAGTGTACAACTTAAATAACTTTAAAAGAGTGGGCAATTTTTAAAAATGCACCTATATTTTATTCGTAATGATAACCCAAAATTGTTTTGAGATAATAAAGCGATAACAAGTTTTATTCTTTTTCAGCCACGTGTAAGGTTCGAAAACAAATGACGTCGACGTTATCATCTGGTCTGTTTGAATTTACCGACACAGAAACAAAGGAAAAAATAAATATTTTCTGTGATTTTGACAACGGTTATGGCCACACGTTCGTCTCCAAACAGGATTTCGGAAAACTCTCGAACCTCGCCGTCCATTATACGAGGACTGATTACGTAATATTACGTCACATCCGCCGAGACAAAGTTCAGAACGAGACCAAGGTTGCCGTACTTCCGGCCTATAGCACACAGTACAATGTAACACTTATGTTGAACAGTAGCGCGGATTTTTCATCACCGAGACAAAGGGATACAAATGGACCGTTTATATTGGTGGGCTTTGTTCCGAATAGGTTTGGACCGAAACAATCTACCATTCATGGATATGCGTGCAATGGCAAAGAGCTCAGTTACAACAACTGTGACGGCAATAATAACAATTACTTTGTCGTGTATTCCGGATCAAACAATAATAATTTAGACCAACATGCTTCCAAGTCAGACATCGCCTTTGGTTGGGCTACCTTGGGTATCTCAATAGCAGGCGAACGTGATTTGCCAGGAGCCTTTTTCGGTCTGTTTGAGATGGGTATGGGTGGCTGCGGCGCTTTTATATCGCAGGATAAAGAAAGGGGACAATCTACAGTTACAGGGGTTGCTGTCGGGATGAGGTTTGACCTCTGAAATGGGTTTCTTTGTTCCTCTTATAAATTCAACTGTCGCATGATGACGAGGCATACTTAACAAGGTCAACATACAATTCATTATACTACTAACAGTTCTACGTAAACCATGTTTCGAGTTCACCATGGGCTAAAAATGGATTCTAGTTATGAAACATATGTCATAAGTAATGGCCAAGTAGTATCGGACATTTTGGTCTGGTAACGAGCATTGTGGTTGTGGCCTAGTTGCGATAATTATGACCTAGATACGAACATTATGACCTAATAACGCCATTGCGGCATGATTTACACGTCATAGTAGAAAGTCTTATGTGTGTTAAATGTCATCATTGAATAATTCAGACACTTCTTGTTTAAATGTACTATTTATTACAAAAAATATTTATTATATATGAAATTTACAAATATTGAGGTGGTTTTTTTATTACATTTTTACAACAATCTATTTTTTTTATTTGTGATGCATCAAGTCATATATGTATATTTTTATTCAATAATCTGTTTTAATTGTTGCAACATAACAGAGCTCTAGATAAGGGTGATTTTCATGTTATAAAATCATTATTTGACATTTAAGTCATATGTTGTGGGTACTCAAAAGAATCGTCTCAGTGAGACGATCCTTTTAAGTACAACAACACAGGATTTAGTTGATTAAAAAGAGAAATATTGTGGGGGAAATACCTGTTCACTCCCTCTTATCTAATCCTCTGACATAATGACTTTGACAAATAATTAAGCTTTTTATTATTACGAACGATTGCTACAGATTGTCTTCATAAAAACCATCTTTTACAAAATTACAAAAGAAAACATCTGAAATAATTCTACCTGCATGACTAATTAATCCATGGGATGACTTCAAATGAACGCTGCTCCAGGAAAACCAAACTTAGCAGAATTATTATGTTATACGTGTAAAATATGAGCGGTGCACCATGCTTATCAAATTTGGCGTAATAATTACGCGTGTACATATAAAATGGTGTTCTAGGAAGACCTCGTACCATTGAACACTTAAAGGTCTGAGTATAACATTAAACAAACCCATTTCCTCGCGCATATATTTGTGTACATGTTTGCAACAGACGTCTTTTGAAATAATTATGGCAAAATAAGAAAATACTAATTTATCCCTTTTTTATCAACATCTTCAACTATGTCCATTTATAATAGTCTCATCAAGTTTGGCTACATGTTTTGGAAATCGTCTGCTGCAGACTTGTTTCATCTGGGAAGGCGTTTAACACTTTTTGAATTTAAAAATACAGTGGACTCGCAATAACTAGAACGGGAACCATGAACTATTTCCGGTGATCACTTAATTTATGCTAACTAGAACGGGACCCATAAAATGCTTCCGGGGATCACTTTATCTATGCTAACTAGAACGAGACCCATAAACCACTTCCGAGGATCACTTTATTTATGCTAACTAGAACGGGAACCATAAACTACTTCCAGTAATGACTAAAATTATGATAACCAGAACGAGGCCCCTATTCCATTTCCGGTGATCACTTAATTAATGGTAGCTAGAACGGGACTCGTAAACTACATCCGGTGATCACTTAATTTATGCTTACCAGAACGAGACCCATAAACCACTTCCGGTGATCAATTAATTTATGCTAACTAGAACGGGACCCATAAACTACTTTCAGTGATCACTTAATTTATGCTAACTTCATTTATGTTTCAACAGCATCGGTATTCATTCATACTGATGTATTTATCATGACAAAAAAGCCATTGTCATATCAAGAACACGGCACAATAGCAGTTCTCGATTCAATTCAATTTCTGTATTCAAGTATTAAGGCATCTTATACATTACCATTAACAAATAATAGAATAAGAATGACACAATTGAAATAAGTTAAATTACGGAAACAGTTTCGTAGAGAGATATTCGTATGAGCTATCAGACCTGCTGTTATAATGTTTCAAAATACTGATCCTTTCGAGGCAATGGTTCAATTTAAACACTATATTACAATTGAAAGGCCACTGTATTGTATCATTCTTAAACACTATATTACAATTATCCCATGTTCGAGTTATCGAGAGCCCACTGTAATGTATTGTATCATTCTTTAATAGTGTGTGTACAACTGAACCATGAAGTGACCATGCACATGTTTGAGTTATTGAAAGCCCCCTTTATTGTATCCCTCTTTAATAGTGTGTGTACAACTGCACCATGGATTGACCATACACATGTGTGTGTTATTGAGAGCCCAATGTATTGTATTATTCTTTAATATTGTGTGCACAACTGCACCATTGAGTGACCATACGCATGTTTGAAAAGCTTGTTTGTTCATTTTAACTTTTACAATAAAACGTCTATAACTAGAACAGAACAATTGGTTACTTATTTAAGCATTGCAAGTTGTGTGACCGTGTGAAACGCCTTTAATTCCTTGGTACAGACGCCATTTTAAAGCTTAGCAGTAGAAAACATTTGAATACATTGTACATAGTCTCAATATGGTGACTGTTTGTGGCGAGTTATTTAAAAATCCTTCAAATCTAATGACGTGGATATGATTTGTGATGGGCAAAAAGACAGACATACGGACAAACAGACACAACCAGCATGCACTAATTAAGTATTTAAGTCAAGTTATTTCCCAAACCTTCAGGCCGTTCAAGAGATATGAAACATATCTAATAAAAAGAACGAATTAAATACGTGTGACCCTGGCCTTCCTCGGAGTAGAAACATGCGCTTTGGGAAACATTTGTGGCGAGTTATTTCAAAATCATTCAAGCAGTTAAAAAGTTACGGAGGAGACAAGAAATACAGCAATATGACGTTTGACCTCTAATTGTAACCTTAACCTTCATCTGAGCTGGCCGAAACATGCGCTCTGCACATCGTCTCAATATGGTGAATGCTCGTGGCTAGTTATTTCAAAATCCTTGGTTCAAAAGTTTTTGGGAGGACATGATTTGTGACAGACAGACAGACAGACAGACAGACAGACATACAGACACACAAAGAGTCATCCCAAGTAACACCAGTTATATGAGGTGAAGGCATCATCATCCCAGCGGTCTTGTATTTTCATAAAATGTCGAGCCACAACAGCTCAATCGGCAACGACGAGAGCTTTCAATCCAGGGGTCCTGAGTACGATCTGCGACTTCACCATTCATTTTTGCAGTGATTGGCAAAAGTCATTTCGACTGGCGTCTTCCACCAATAGGTTAACTAGTTTATGTGAGAAGGTAATCTGTTGCCTTGAAAAGAATGCTATGTGGAGTACACAGTATAATCAAGATATTAATTGATTGATGGGCGTTAAACGTCCTTTGTTAACGATATTTCAGCTATACCACGGCGACCAGTCCAAATAGCGGGAGTTTTTTCCTTTTCTTGGGGTTGTACGAATATATGTGGAGCGGGAAAGATCTTGATGATATCTCATGGAGGCCCCAGGCTGCCCTGGATTTTTACTGTTCACACAATCTTGAAAGAAGATTTTCGTGTAAATTATCAATGAATAGTGAATTTTGTTATAGTATCGTAACACTTGAGCAGAGATTATTGTAGGTATTTATAACACACTTGTGGCCGTTGAAGATTCTGGTGAGGCTTTGAGGATGAACTGTCTCGTCCGAGTCTTCACTGTGAGCAGATGCATTCAGACAACTGGCTAGACGTGACTTATTTATATTTGAGAGAAATGAATTCGCATGAGACATGCATAAGTCGTCAAAGGTGGAGGAGGATAAATCTCCATCATAAATTGGTCGTTCGGTCGGCTGTTCCCGTTTGGCTATTACTCACACCGAGCACACTCCCCTCATATTCTGATTCTCTGAACGAACCATTGACAAACGCCATTTGTCGTTTGGAGCTTTCTCGTTTATCAAACTCCGTTTCGTCGTCTGTCTCTGAGGGCGGTTTGTACGTGAAGTATGCAGACGAGAAAAATATCATGGAGAGTACTTTGCAAGAGATTGCGACCAAAAAGTAGTTCCGCCCAACGGCGGATTCGTCGTATATCCAACACGAGGATTTTTCGCCGCACTCGGTTTGCCACACCAAACACGCGATGTCCGTGACTGAACCGAATATAACGGTGCCCGGTACTGTACCTATAGATAACAAACAACATCACAATTATCTTTCATTTTTTTAGACACCGAAAGGCAAGGCTAAAATGGGATCGGCTCTTTGTTCGGGCATGACAGGTTTTTGTCAATACAATTAAACAAAAGTCATCATTCATGCATATTTCAGTATTCCCTCAGCATGCAAACATAATCTGTCAAATATAAACATCGATAATGATATATATGAGCCGTTCCATGAGAAAACAAACATAATGGACTTTGTGTAAAGTATCGACCCGGATCAGCCCAATCATGCCACGCAGACTTATCCGGGCAGACACTTTTCGCCTCCTGTGCATTTTCTGTTTCATGAATCATTACTCTATACCTCTATCCCCCTGAGACGGAATGTGCCGGCCCGGATTAGCCTGTCAGGATCGATACATTACGCAGATTCAATAATGTTGGTTTTCTCGTGGAACGGCTCATATATATATATATATATATATGTTGGCTGTTCAACTGTACATGTGAATATTGATGTTTCTGAAACTGGTTATAGCCTCTTCTTAATGCAACGCTGGACAATTCCATTTTAATAATTCAGCATAGAACTTGTTAAACTCGTTTCGCCATACAACACCGACGGTCAGATCGAAAGTGACATATAGATGAGTAACATTTAACCCTTTCCCACATACAGCAAATCCGCAGACAAGTTTGGCAAAATGTGAAAAATCTCCAGAAATGAGTCAAAATATCAAAAAGAGATTATAGATAGCTTAGTCAAAAGTTTAAATCTGATTAAAAGTTGTCTTGAAATATTAGAATCATAATTCTGGGATAAACTTAAGAGTAATCATTTCACTTTCCAGTACAATAAACATCTAAATATTGATCGTTTATGTTTCTACCCAGCAAGCCAAACTGTGTACATTTTCATGACTTTCAATTGACTGTTTTTCAACATTTACTGCCAAAAAAGTTTTTAACTATTTATTTCTTACTTTGTTGTAAAATTTGATCTCCATCTGGAGTTCAGCACCTTTAAATTATTTGTCAGAAGGTGCAATGTGGGATGTTCAACATAGATGCGGACGGTGAAGACTCTGATGAGCCTATGCATCCACACAGTCCCACCTGAATATTCACTTTTCGCACATGCCTTACGACCCCGAATAACTCGACACGGATCAGATGTGTACATATCGCTCAATAGACCGTTCCCTGTAGAATGTTAAGCCTTCTCGCTTCAATTGGGATACAGTTAATCTCATGAAAATAAGACGAAAATACTTCGCTGTACGTATATTGGATCTGAATACCCCGTATAAAAGGTCGTCTCGAATTGACCTTATACACTTAAAAAAACACGAGCACGTGCTCGGTATTTATGTCCAATGTAATCGCACTATACAGATACAACAAACGCCCGTGCTATACAATAGAAACATTCGACAATCACCTCCTGTCAATATTGTTTATTAGTATAGGTTATCTTAACTTTTTATACCGAAATATTTGGAAAGCGACAATTTGATTGGCTGACGCAAAGTTCAATCCGAGTCGACCTGTATAGCGCAGTCATCAGATCTATATACGAGTTAGCGAAGTTTAGGTCTGGCTTAAATGAGATTGGTATACAGTGTAATAGGAGACTTGCATATGTCATAAAAAGGAATACATACCAAGCAATCTTATAAACAGCCATTTTAATCCCATACTGAAAGTTCTGTGGTCCTCGTGAATGCATCTGAAAAATAGGTTTTATTTTTTAAAATTTAATTTTGTTTTGTATGGCATTTAACTGTTAAACAAACGTCATTTGAGCCGTTCCGCGAGAAAAACCAACATTGCGGAAAGTATCGACCAGGATCAGCCTAAGCATGACGCGCAGGGTAACCCGGACAGACATTTTTTCGCCTCCTGTGCATTTTCCTCCGTTTCAGGACATATTACTCTATACCTCTATCCCCCCTGAGACGGGTTGATCTAGGTCGATACATTTTCTCGTGGAATGGCTCAAATGACGGTTGCCTTACAGTTAATGCCATTGAAGTACTGTTACGCCAATAAAACGTAGTAATTAATAATCCCCCCGAGGTTTAAATCGGCTGTTGAAAGCTACAGACTATGCATATTAATCTATTCAGTTGAATGCAACCAGTCGAATCATTTGTAAAATAGTTTTAAGTGTAATTGGCAAATTAGTGTTTAATCTATCAACTACAATAAGTTTTCATGTCGTCCCTTATGAGTTGTCGTAATTGCCGACTAAAGGATGAGTTTGGTTTGAAATACGTTTTGCGTCACTGCATAATTTATAAACCATATGCATCACCAAAGTGACTGAAAACAAATAACAAACTTGCATGACTACATACGTTGAATCAGACAGACTTCTTGACAATAGTTCAGTTATATTACTTGCGTGACCAGGATCTCTAAGAACTAGCATGTCCGACTTTCAATGGACTTTGAACATTGAACCGCTACCGCCATATTTGCTTATTAAAAGTTAAAAAGCTATTGATTATTTTACTACATCTCTGCAACTTTGAAAAGATCTAGGCAAACATGTGAGATATCTGAACAAATAGAATTAGAGCTCATCAAGAACAATTTCTGCTTTTGCCACACTACTTTCAAAAGAGGCGTCAGAAAGCGCATGTATGTTGGAAAGGGTTAACAAACGTATCTTTTAACGGAAAAAAATAATCAGCCCGGCCCAAGTATTCCCTTATGTATTGTTAATCATTTTTTACGAAAGCAGACTATGAAGTTTTTTACGAAAGCAGACGATGATTTGTTTACGAAAGCAGACGATGAAGTTTTTTTCGAAAGCAGACGATGAAGTTTTTTACGAAAGCAGACGATGATTTTTTTACGAAAGCAGACTATGAAGTTTTTTACGAAAGCAGACTATGAAGTTTTTTACGAAAGCAGACGATGAAATTTTTTCGAAAGCAGACGATGAAGTTTTTTACGAAAGCAGACGATGATTTTTTTTACGAAAGCAGACGATGATTATTTTTTTTTACGAAAGCAGACGATAAACAGTGTTATTCTTCGACTGCAGCTCTATAGCGTTGATGATCTGACATTAGGAAAAACTAAATGTAAATTTCTCTAATTACTTAGGTTGTGATTGTTTAAATCACTAAGTTATGATATATTTTAAACGAAATTAATGTTTCCAAGCTTGAGAGATATCTCTGTGAGAAAGGAAGATACATCAATATTTTTCTAATTAAGAGATATCTTCGGAAAAGCCAGATAGCTCTCTAACTTGAGAGAGATTTATCTCTGTTTAATAAAGAGATATCTCCTAAATTAGAAGAGATACCTCTCAAATTAAAAGAGATATATCTCAAACGAATACATAGTAAAACAGCTTGCCATATGAATTAGATGTTACAGACGGGTCGCTTCTTATCGCCTCTCCGCAATGAGATCACAAACAGGAATATTGACAATCAACCATCGTAATACATGAGTATGTCTAAGCCGGGATTAGCCCCCATCTATTGATAACCAATGTCGTTTGTTTTGTTGAGGGGTTTACGCCGTTGTCAACATTATTTCAGTTACATCACGGCGACAGTTCACTTATTCATGATCACCGGGTAAACAAACCAGCACTAGGCTAGGAAAAGGGTCATTGCCCAAGGGCACTCAACCATGACCACAGCGCGCGACTCAGAATCGAAGCCGGGACGTCCGGTTCCAAATCCCCGACGCTAACCACTAGGTCACGGCACATTCCTCGCCCTTGTACGTTACTGACGGTCCTATCGGGTTCGACTTACCTTTAAAGACGCAACTACTTGTTTCTTCGTCGCATTTCTGGTTAAGGGTACACATTTCAGAACCACATACTGGGGTAGCCTGCAGTTTTTACAAAAGAAATATTGCATTGGATTATAAAGACTATACGCCAAATGATTGATTGATTAGTTTAGGTTTAATCGACTGCAAACCAATGGTGGTAGACGAATGGCGTTTGTCGCATTGGTTACGTCAAATCTGTTTAAAAAACATGTTGGATAAGCTGGGGTTCGATCTCACAACCCTGACCCACATCCGACTGAGCTACTTTTGGGTTCGTATTACACCGAATAAATACATAAACTGCGTCTGATTGGTCGGATGAATAAAAAACAACGCGTTTGATTGGTCGAATGAATAAAAATAACCGCGTTGTATTGGGAGAAGGAATAAAAAATAACCGCGTTATATTGGATGAATGAATAAAAAATAACCGCGTTATATTGGATGAATGAATAAAAAATAACCGCGTTTGATGGTCAAAAGAAACATGCATACGTTTGATAATTGACTAAAGGGAGAAATCATCATACATAATCCAACAAATAATTAGAAATATATCTCTTTAAGCATGTTTAAAAGATATCTCTCTAAGTGATATCGATTTCTTTCTTAGGTGTAAAGCTATCTCTCTAAGTTATAGAGATATCTCTCTTAGTTATATATATATGTCCTTCTAAGTTATCGAGATATCTCTCAAACATGATCAAAGTTAGAGAGATATCTCTCTATCTTAGGTTAGAGGAATATCTTTAAATCAAATAAATAGTTAAACAGCAGACGACTTTTGACAATAAAGTAGCAAAAGGAGAAAGTGCTCATAATTATATTAATAGCGATATTCCATATTGTTATCTGAAATGTTGTAAAGTTGTTGGCTGCATATTTATCGTATGTTGGAAGTTAACAAATACAGAGAATTATAGCAACAATGAGAGTAAAACAAGTAACTTGGTGTACTGTTGAACAAAACACGAATTAATTCTGAGTGTCAAAACTGAAATGTAACCGATGTTTTACTCTTTGGTTTATATTATTCATGAAACATACTTGATCTACCGCGGGAAGGACCAATGAAGCGTCAACTTTTGGAGATAGTGAGACACATGAGATGAACCGCGTGTCTCGTGAAATTCAAGCTTGTTTAACCGTTTTATCTTATGCAGACGCTTTCTGACGCGTCTGCAGCAGAAGACTTTTGAAAACATTGTGACAAAAGAAGAAACTTATAAAAACGAGCAATTCTTTCTTTTGCCACAAAGTTTTCAACTCTTTTCAATAATTATACCTTCATTTTCAGAGATTTTCCAAAATTTTGTCTAGATGTTTTCAAAATCGTCTGCTGTAGATTTGTTGTATATGGGAAAGGGTTGACCGTTTTTCATATGCAGACGCGTTTTGACGCATGCACAATCGACAACTTTTGTAAACATTGTGACAAACAAAAGAAAAAAAATCTCATGATGAGCAATTTCTCCCATTGCCACAATGTTTTCAACTCGAAAGCTTAACAGTTATATTTTATTTATAAATATTGTTTCATATTTATTTTAATATACTATTTTCCAGACGTGTTTATGTGGGAAAGTTATTATTCTATTATCTATTTCAGAATGTACTTCGATACAAACGCCGTCTCTCGGGTCCATGACGTGTTTATGTGGGAAAGTTATTATTCTATTATCTATTTCAGAATGTACTTCAATACAAACGCCGCCTCTTGGGTCCATCTTTGGAAACATCCTGTCCGTTGGCAGTAAACTGTCGTTTGTCTGTGAAGAGGGTTTCACCATCAAGTCGGGAAATGACTTTCACGTGACGTTGACGTCAGAGTGCCTTGCTGGGGGAAGATGGCGCTATGAAGAGTTTGAATGCGTTCCGAGTAATTATCAAAATTTGAACCGCATTAGGCATAATTGAGCCGTCCCGCGAGAAAACCAACATTGTGGTCTCTGCGTAATGTAACGACCCAGATCAGCCTAAGCATGCAACGCAGGCTCACCCGGATAGATTTTTCACCTCATGTGGATTTTCTGTTTCGGGAATCATTACTCTATACATCTATCCTACCACGCAGTTCTGGATCGATACATTACGTAGAAGCCATAATGTTGGTTTTCTCGCGGGATGGCTCAATATTGATTCTTCCTGTATCCCCATCATTGCGAATTAGAATAACTATGCACCAACTACGTGGGACTAAATGTTTTAAATCTTAGATAAATCAACCAATATGGAAGTAGTATAAGCGTCGCTTTAGCCCCTAAAAAGATGGCATAGTAGATCACCTATTATGAGTAATAGTGTACAACTTAAATAACTTAAAAAGAGTGTGCAATTTTTAAAAATGCACCTATATTATATTCGTGATGATAACTCGTTAAGGCGCACAATGGAAGACTCACAACAAACAGCCTGAGTTTTTTCTCAAAGAGCACAGCTCGCATATACATAATCGCATGACGCATCCATTTGCGCACGATCCCCCATACCTTTTTTTTGCCTTATGCGGTTCATACACGATTCATTTATTAATTCAATCTTATTCATAAATATAGTAGGTTCTACGGTGGAATCTAAAACACGGGCAGTTCTCTGATCATTAAGCCTTTACGACATACCATACAACAGATATGCAGCTGACGACTTTGATATTATCTATGCAATTTAAAAAAAAAGAATCTATAGATGAAAGTATAAGTAGTTAATAGACTTGAAAACATTGTGACAAAAGGAGAAATTGCTCATCGTGAGCAATTTCTCCTTTTGTCACAATGTTTTCTAAAAGAAATCTGCGGCAGAGGCGTCAAAAAGGGTTATACTGAAATTGGAACCAAGCGGGTGCCCGATAACTTTTCGTAAACGATCTTCGATCTTTACAAAACCCGCGAGTCTGGCTGCTTTGGTGCGTGAAAGTAACGAAATAAGAAATCGATTGATTTATTTCAACGTTCAACTTTGAGGAAAACCATTTACTACACAAATCAGTTCTGCCTGAAGTTTTATTCTTTTTCAGCCACGTGTAAAGTTCGAAAACAAATGACGTCGACGTTATTATCCGGTGAGTTTGAATTTACCGACACAGAAACAAAGGAAAAAATAAACATTTTTTGTGATTTTTACGACGGTTACGGCCACACTTTCGTCTCCAAACAGGATTTTGGAAAACTTTCGAACCTCGACGTCCATTATACGAGGACTGATTACGTAACATTACGTTCCATCCGTAAAAACGATGTTCAGGGAGAGAACCGGGTTGCCGTCCTTCCAGCCTACAGCAGACAGTACAATTTAACAGTATTGTTGAACAGTAGCGAGGACTTTTCATCACCGAGACAAAAGGATACAAACGGACCATTTATATTGGTGGGCTTTGTTCCGAATAGTTATGGACCGAAAAAATATACCACTCATGGATATGCGTGCAATGACGAAGAGTTAAGTTACAACAACTGTGACAAAAATAATAACAATTACTTTGTCGTGTATTCCGGATCAAAAAATAATAGTCTTCACCAATATAATTCCAAACCAGATATCGCATTTGGTTGGTCTATCTTTAGTATCTCAATTATAGGCGAACGTTATTTGCCAGTATACTTTTTCGGTCTGTTTGAGATGGGTATGGGAGGCTGCGGCGCTTTTGTATCGCAGGATAAAGACAGGGGAAACTCTACAGTTACAGGGTTTGCTGTCGGGATGAGGTTTGACCTCTGAGATGGGTTTCTTTGTTCCCCTTATAAATTCAACTGTCGCATGATGACGAGGCATACTGAACAAGGTCAACATACAATACATTATACCCCTATCAGTTAGTTCTACATAAACCCTGTTTCGTGTTCACCATGGGCTAAACAAGTATTCTTGTTATGAACATATCTGTCATAAGTAATGGCCAAATAACGAACATTGAGACCGAGGAACAAGCATTAGGACCTAGTAACGAACAAAGTGGCCTAGTAACGAACATTTTGGTCTAATAATGAGCATTGTGGCCTAGTTGCGATCATTATGACCTTGTTACGAACATACTGGCCTAGTAACGAACAGTACGACATAGTAACGAACAGTACGACATAGTAACGAACATTATGACATAGTATCGAACAGTATTACCTTGTTACTCACATTGCGGCATGATTTACACGTCATAGTAGAAAGTCTTTAGATTACGACTTCTGTGTGTTAAATGTCATCATTTTATTGAATAATTCTGACACTTCTTGTTTGTACTATTCATTACAAAAAATATTTATCATATATAAAATTTACAAATTGGTGTTTTTTTTATAAACATTTTTACAACAATCTACTTTTTCATTTGTGATGCATCTATTCATATATGTATTTATTTAATAATATTTTTTTTAATTGAACATTGCAACATAACAGAGCTCTAGATGTTTTCATTTTATAAAATCCTTATTTGTTATTCAAATTCTATGTTGTGGGTACTCAAAAGAATCATCTCAGTGAGACGATTCTTTTGAGTACCCACACCATAGGATTTGGTTCATTGATAATTGTGTGTACAACTGCACCATGGAGTTACCATACGCATGTTTGAGTTATTGTGAGGCCACTGTATGTATTGTATCATTCTGTAATAGTGTGTGTACAACATCACCATGCAGTGACCAAGCACATGTTCGAGTTATTGAGAGGCCGACTGTATTGTATCATTCTTTAATAGTGTGTGTACAACATCACCATGCAGTGACCAAGCACATATTCGAGTTATTGAGAGCCCCTTGTATTGTATCATTCTTTAATAGTGTGTGTACAACTGCACCATGGAGTGACCATGCACATGTTTGAGTTATGGAGAGCCGACTGTATTGTAACATTCTTTAATAGTGTGTGTACAAATGCACCATGGAGTGACCATACACATGTTTGAGTTATGGAGAGCCGACTGTATTGTATCATTCATTAATAGTGTGTGTACAAATGCACCATGGAGTGACCATGCACATGTTTGAGTTATGGAGAGCCGACTGTATTGTATCATTCTGTATTATTGTATGTACAACTGCACCATGGAGAGACCATACATATGTTTGAGTTATTGAGAGGCCACCGTATGTATTGTATCATTCTGTAATAGTGTGTGTACAACATCACCATGCAGTGACCAAGCACATGTTCGAGTTATTTAGAGGCCAATGTTTTGTATCATTCTGTAATAGTGTGAGTACAACATCACCATGCAGTGACCATGCACATGTTCAAGTTATTGAGAGGCCAATGTATTGTATCATTCTTTAATAGCGTGTGTACAACTGCACCATGGAGTGACCATACACATGTTTGAGTTATCGAGAGCCCCCTTTATTGTATCATTCTTTAATAGTGTGTGTACAACATCACCATGCAGTGACCATGCACATGCTCGAGTTATTAAGAGGCCACTGTATTGTATCATTAATTAATAGTGTGTGCACAACTGCATCATGGAGTGACCATACACATGTTTGACTTATATTGAGAGCCCAATGTACTGTATCATTCTTTAATAGTGTGTGTACAACTGCACCATGAAGTGACCATACACATGTTTGGGTTATTGAGAGCCCCCTTTATTGTATCATTCTTTAATATTTTGTGTGCAACTGCACCATGGAGTGACCATACACATGTTTGAGTTATTAAGAGGCTACTGTATTATATCATTCTTTAATATTGTGTATACAACTGCACCATGAAGTGACCATACACATGTTTGAGTTATTGAGAGGCCACTTGATTGTATCATTCTTTAATATTGTGTGTACAACTGCACAATGGAGTCACCATACACATGTTTAAGTTATTGAGAGTCCAATGTATTGTATCATTCTTTAATATTGTGTGTACAACTACACCATGGAGTGACCATACACATGTTTGAGTTATTGAGAGGCCACTGTATTGTATTATTCTTTAATATTGTGTGTACAACTGCACCATTGAGTGACCATACACATGTTTGAGTTATTGAGAGGCCACTGTATTGTATTATTCTTTAATAGTGTGTGCACAACTGCATCATGGAGTGACCATACACATGTTTGACTTATATTGAGAGCCCAATGTATTGTATCATTCTTTTCAATATTGTGTGTACAACTGCACCATTGAGTGACCATACACATGTTTGAGTTATTGAGAGCCCCCTTTATTGTTTCATTCTTTTTAATATTGTGTGTACAACTTCACCATGGAGTGACCATACACGTGTTTGAGTTATTGAGGGCCCCCTTTATTGTACCATTCTTAAATATTGTGTGTATAACTACACCATGGAGTGACCATGCACATGTTTGAGTTATTGAGAGGCCACTGTAATGTATTGTACCATTCTTTAATAGTGTGTGTATAACTAGACCATGGAGTGACCATACACATGATTGAGTTATTGAGAGTCCACTGTACTGTATCATTCTGTAATATTGTGTATACAACTACACCATGAAGTGACCATACACATGTGTCTGTTATTGAGAGCCAAATGCATTGTATCATTTTTTAATATTGTGTATACGACTGCACCATGGAGTGACCATACACGTGTTTGAGTTATTGAGAGCCGAATGTATTGTATCATTCTTTAATATTGTGTATACGACTGCACCATGGAGTGACCATACACGTGTTTGAGTTATTGAGAGCCGACTGTATTATATCATTCTTTAATATTGTGTATACGACTGCACCATGGAGTGACCATACACGTGTTTGAGTTATTGAGAGCCGACTGTATTGTATCATTCTTTAATATTGTGTATACGACTGCACCATGGAGTGACCATACACGTGTTTGAGTTATTGAGAGCCGAATGTATTGTATCATTCTTTAATATGTTGTATACAACTGCACCATGAAGTGACCATACACATGTTTGAGTTATTGAGAGCCGACTGTATTGTACCATTCTTTAATATGTTGTGTACAACTGCACCCACCATGGAGTGACCATACACGTGTTTGAGAAGCTTGTACTTTTCCAATAAAACATCTATAACTAGAACAGAACAATTGGTTATTTATTTCAGCATTGCAAATTGTGTGACTTGGTGAAACGCTTTTGATTCCGTGGTACAGATGCCACTTAAAAGCTAAGCAGTAGAACACATTGGGAAAACATTGTGGGGAAAAAGCAACATTTGCTTTAAACGAGTCGTTCCTTCCCCTTTCCCATAATATGAACTTCAACTTCAACTGAGCTGGCTTAAACAAGCGCTCTGCGAATCGTCTACAGTCTATGGTGACTATTTGTGGCGAGTTATTTAAAGATCCTTCAAATCTCATAAAGTGGATATGATTTGTGATGGGCAAAACGACAGACAGACGGACAAACAGACACAACCAGCATGCACTAATTAAGTCGTCTTAATATCCTGAGTAGTTAAGCCAAGTTATTTCCGAAACCTTCAAGCCATTCAAGAGATATAAAACAGAGCTAATAAAAAGAACGAAATAAATACGTGTGACCTTGACCTTCCTCTGAGCAGAAACATGCGCTTTGGGAAACATTTGTGGCGAGTTATTTCAAAATCATTTAATCAGTTAAAAGGTTACGGGGCAGACAAGAAATAGAGCCATATGACGTTTGACCTCTAATTGTAACCTTAACCTTCATCTGAGCTGGCCGAAACATGTGCTCTTTGCACATCGTTTCAATATGGTGAACGTTCGTGGCTAGTTATTTCAAAATCCTTGGTTCAAAAGTTATGGGGCGGACATGATTTGTGACAGACAGACAAGACATCCCAAGCAGCACCAATTATATGCCGGGAAGGCATCATCATCCCAGCGGTCTTGTATTTTCATAAAGTGTCGAGCCGCAACAGCTCAATCGGCAACGACGAGAGCTTTCAATTCAGTGGTCCTGAGTACGCTCTGCGATTGTTTTAGATATTGGCAAAAGGCATTTTGACTGGCGTCATTTGTCTTCCACCAATGGGCTTAATAGTTTTTGTCAGAAGGTCAGAATGCTGTGCGGTGTACACAGTATGATCAAGATATTAATTGATTGATGGGCGTTAAACGTCCATTTTTAAACGAAATTTCACCTATACCACGGCGACCAGTCCAACTAGCTTGATTTTGTCGCTTTCTCGGGGTTGTACTAATAAATGGGGAGCGGGACAGATCCTGATGATATCCCATGGAGGACCAGGCTGATCTGGATTTTCACTGTTCACAAAATCTTGAAGGAAGATTTTCGGGTTAATTATCAACGAATAGTGAATTGTTTTATAGTACCGTAACACTTGAGCAGAGATTGTGTTTAGGCATTTATAACACACTTGCCGGCGTTGAAGATTCTTCACTGTGAGCAGATGAATTCAGACAGACCCCAACTAGCTAGACGTGACCTATTTATATTTAGAGAGGAATGAATTAGCATGAGGAATGCATAAGGTGTCAAAAGTCGAAGGATAAATCTCCATCATAAATTGGTCGTTCGGTCGGCTGTTCCCGGTCGGCTATAACTCACACTGAGCACACTCCCCTCATATTCTGATAATCTGAACGAACCATTGACAAACGCCATTTGTCGTTTGGAACTTTCTCGTTTATCAAACTCCGTTTCGTCGTCTGTCTCTGAAGGCGGTTTGTACGTGAAGTATGCAGACGAGAAGAAAATCATGGAGAGTACTTTGCGAGAGATTGCGGCCAAAAAGGAGTTCCGTCCAACGGCGGTGTCGTCGTATAGGTGACACATAACACTTGCTTTCGGGATATTTGGATTTCGGCCAGGGTCAAAAATAGAAATAATGACAAATAGTAAGTTTTGGGTACATTTTTGGGCAAATGGTTGATTTTGATGTTTATAAATGTGAAAAGTAAGCTCTAAGCATGGGATTGAATTTTTCAGTTGAACTCACTTCTCCTTCCGGTTTGACAACACTGGTTGCAGAGCTTTGCGTGAATTTAGAGGTAAATTTGAATACCAGCTTTCGCGGCCAAAATTGCTTGAAAAGGAGCTGGAAACGTGGAACTTCTGACTACACCCACAGATTGCCTATTATTTTGAGAGAATTAGCAGCTCTTGAATGTTACACTTACCCCCTGCGTTTTTGTAGGGTGATTTTTGGAATAAAGTGTCAAATTGATCTTTCTTTCCTACTTTTTTTCACCCTGTTTCAGACCACTTTTGTGGCCAATTCTTTTCATAATATGGACTGAGAGTGTGACTTCCAGTCATTTTTCTACAATTCCGGCACTCCTTGATACAGAAAAACCCTTTTTATCGAACCAGTATGGATATTATGAGAAATAATGTGAGAATAAAAGTTGGGATGTCCCAGGAAACAGAAAATCAGCTTTCAACTGTGTTATGCCACCATATCCAACAGGAGGATTTTTCGCCGCACTCGGTTTTCCACACCAAACACGCGATGTCCGTGACCGACCGAATGTAACGGGCCCCGTAATTGTACCTATAAATAAACAAAAGACATCACAATTATTTTTTTAGACACCGAAAGGCGGGGCTTAAATCGAATATATGCATGCTCTTTGTTCGGGCATGACAGGTCTTTGCCAATAAAATTAAAAGCTAGTCATCATTCATGCATATTTCAGTATTCCCTCAGCATGCACACATAATCTGTCAAATCTAAACATCGATACTGATTTATATGAGCCGTTCCACAAGAAAACAAACATTATGTACTTTGCGTAAAGTATAGACCCGGATCAGCCTAAGCATGTCGCGCAGACTAATCTGGGCAGACACTTTTCGCCTCCTGTGGATCTTCTGTTTCATGAATCATTAATCTATACATCAATCCCCCTGATACGAAACGTGTCGGCCGGATTAGACGACGCGGACTGCGCAGTTTGATCTGGGTAGATACATTACGCAGATCTACACTGTCGGTTTTCTCGTAGAACGGCTCATATATATATAATATATGTTGGCTGTTTAACTGTTCATGTACATGTGAATCTTGATGTTTCTGGTACTGGTTATGGACTCTTCTAAATGCAACGCTGGACAAGTCCATTTTAATAATTCAGCATTGCAGTTGTTAAACTCGTTTTACAACACCGACGGTCAGTTCGAAAGTGACATATAGATGAGTAACAACTAAGGATTCGGGGTCTTAATGACACTCCGTTGTGACATCATTTAACTCTTTAACTGCCGAATTTAACTTAGTCGACTCTTCCATGTTGAACATTGGGCCAATCCAGTTTTAGTCCAACAGAAAATTTAGTAAAATATAATGTTTAAGTGGCAAATAATGCAGATTTCAGGAGAGACAGCTCCTCACCTGAATCTGCATTGTTTGCAAAATCCTTTAATTTCATTTGGGTAGCGAATAGGTTAAAGATATATTTGCATGACACTTGTTGGGTAAATACTAAAGATGCTGAACACCAGATTATAGATAGCTAAATCAAAGTTTCAAATCTGTTTAAAAGTTGTCTTGAAATATTAGAATCATAATTCTGTAACAAACTTAGAGTAATAATTTCACTTTTCACTTTCCAGTACACTAAACATCAAGATATTCTACCCAGTAAGCCAAATTTTGTACATTTTCATGACTTTCAATTGACTGCAAAATAGTTTTGAACTATTTATTTCTTACTTTGTTTTAAAACTTTGATCTCCATCTGGAGTTAAGCACCTTTAAATTATTTGTCAGAAGGTACATTGTGGGATGTTCAACATAGATGCGGACGGTGAAGACTCTGATCAACCTATGCATCCACACAGCCTCACCGGAGTATTCACTGTTCGCACATGCCTTACGACCCCGGTAGCTAAGTCGGTAGCGACGCGGGTTGTTACTTCAGGGGTTGTGAGTTCGAACCTCATCTCGGCGAACACTCTTTCCGACGTTTGATAAAAGTCACTGTGACAAGCGTCAGTCGTCTTTTACAAATGGGCTAACAGTCTATGTGGAAAATCAGCCAGTTGCTTGGAAAGTATGTTGTGTGGGGTACTGGTGTGAGAAAACCTGTAGAATTATAAGCCTTTTCGCTTCAATGAGGGTACAGTCAATCTCATTAACATAAGACCAAAATACTTCGCTGTTCGTATTTTGGATAAAGGAACGTCTCAAATTGACCTTATACACTTAAAAATACATGAGCACGTGCTCGGTTTTTATGTCCAATGTAATCGCACGATGCAACAAACGCCCGTGCTATACAATAGAAACATTCGACAATCACCTCCTTTCAATATTGTTTATTCGTATAGGTTATCTTACCTGTTTATACCGAAAGATTTGGAAAGCGACAATTCGATAGGCTGTCGCAAAGGTCAATCCGAGACGACCTGTATGGGTCAGTCATCAGATCTATATACCGAGTTAGCGAAGTTTAGGTCTGGTCGTAACTCTTTTAAGCGCCAATGGCAATATTGAGGTTTTTGCAAACAATACAGATTCAGGTAAGTCAGCTCGTAACGATCTGCCTCACATGAAATCAGCATTGTTTGCCTTTAAGTTATCAGAATATTGCAAAACTGTTATTACATGATGATGGAGGCGCCCAATTTTGAACATGGAATAGTCTATTTAAACAATTTGGCGCTATATATAAACAGCAATCCCATACTGAAAGTTCTGTGGTCCTCGTGAATGCATCTGTAAAATAGGTTTTATTTTTTTTAAATTTAAATTTTGTTTTGTATGTTGTTTCAACAATTGTCAAGTTATATCACGGCGTTTCCTGGGTAAATTACCAGTACTGGTCCATATATCTTGACACCAGCTAGTCACTTGTAGTACCAGCTCAACAATTCTGAGCGCCAAAGCTATTTACTACCATTTTGTAATTCTTTGGTATGACCCAGTCGGAGATCAAACCTGTGATTTCATGCATCTGGGGAAGACGATCTACCACTACGCGTTCCATAAATGTTTGATAATTTTAGTAGTGTCGCCCTTCTGTTTGTGAGTTTTATTTTCGTTTTCAACGGTAATATAATAATTTGAAAAAACAACAACAAAATAATGATAAAAAAGTAATAGGGTGCACTGCCTCGTGCGTGTATTGGTAGAGCGTTCGCCTCGGGTTCGGGAGGTCGCGGGTTCTATCCCCGACAGGGTCATACCAAACATTTTAAACATGGTAGTTATGGCGATCAAGTTTTGCAGGGTAAGCATTACGACTGAATGACTGTCTGATATCAGGGTAAATGGAAACATCGTGATAAAACTGAACAACTGTTGAAAGCGGCATAAAACACCTAACAATTAATCAATCAATCAATCAATGTAACAACTTGCCCGATGATACAAGAGAAGATGTCGGACGTAAGGTTGGCGACTGACCACAGGCGGAGGACAAAGGACCATCAAAACAACTTATATTCATCATTTTCAGTTTGTGCTCAGGTGAACAAATAGCCCGGACAAAAACATTTTGAAAATGAAAGTATAACATTTGTCGATTCTTGAATACATTGTATACACATATTGTATTTGTATTTGTATTCAATTTATAGTAGAAAAAGAAGATTGTTGCTTATTGTGGGTAATAGTGTTATTCCACAATCTGTTTAATTAAAGATCGTCTGCTGCAAAGCCAACAAATGAGCCTTTATGCAAGAAAAATAACATTGTGAACTCTGCGTTAATATCGACCAGGATCAGCCTAAGCATGCCGCGCAGGGTAACCGAGACTTTTCGCCTCCTGTCGATTTTCTGTTTCAGGACGTGTTACTTACTCTATACCTATATCCCACGGAGACGGACTGTGTCGGCCCGGATAAGCCTGCGCGAACTGCGTAGGCTGATCTGGAACATACATTACGCAGAGTCCACAATGTTGGTTTTCTCGCGGAACGGCTTGAATGACGTTTGTCTAACTGTTAAATGCCAACGTAGAACCGTTATTCAATAAAATGTAATATTAAATGATTCCCCCGAGGTTTAAATCGGCTGTTATGTACTACGTGAAAGCCACAGACTTAGCATATTTGTCTATTCAGTTGACTGCAACCAGATACATAATTTGTAAAACAATTTTAACTGTAAGTGGAAAATTAATGTTTATTCTATCACCTACAATTAGTTTCAATGCCGTCCCCAATGAGTTGTCGCATTTGCCGACAAATTGATGAGTTTGGTTTGAAATACTTTTTGCGTCACTGCACTGTTTGATGCATAATTTATAAACCGTATTTATCACCAAAGTGACGAGAAAACAAATGACAAACCTGCATGACTACAAACGTGCGTTTAGGCAGACTGGTTGACAATAGTTCAGTTATATTACGTGCGTGACCAGGATCTCTAAGAACTAGCATGTCACAGAACATATGAGCCGTCCCAAGAGAAAACCAACATTGTAGACTCTACGTAAAGAATCGACCCGTATCAGCCTAAGCATACTGCACAGGATAACTCTGGCAGACACATTTTCGCCTCCTGTGGATTTTCTGTTTCAGGAATCATACCTCTATCCCCTCTGGGTCGATACATTACACAGAGACTATAATGCTGGTTTCCTCGTGGAACGGCTCATATCCTATGCATAACGCTAGCCTTCTACATAGACTGTCATACCAATGGTGAGAGACGAATGACGCTAGTCGCACTGACCTTTTGTAAACCATCTGAAAGAATGAAAAGACCGAGCCGGGCATCAAACTTATGGCCCCTAGTTAAATAGCCCTCGTCAATTCCGACTGAGCGTACATTGGTAGGAGACCAGAATCAGATTGCCCACTCACATAATCGTGTCGATGTCTTTATTGTCCGAGGCACAGAGTTTTGGACTTCCATAGCTATCTATATATGTCGTTAATGTCCGCTGTACAGAGTTTTGGACTTCCAAAGCTATCAATATATGTCGTCCATGACTATCAAAACTATCAAAAGATAACTTTATTTTCCGTTGTACAGAGTTTTAGACTTCCATAGCTATCGATATATGTACATATTTGTGGACTTCCATAGCTATCAATAGTTGATTATGTTGTTCGCTGTAAATATGTTTTGACTTCCATAGCTATCACTAGATGACTTTAATGTCCGTTGTTCAGAGGTTTGAGCTTCCATAGCTCCAAAGCAATCAAAAGATGATTTTATTGTCTGTTGTACATATATTTGGTCTTCAATAGCTATCAATATATGTCTTTATTGTCAATTGTACAGATCTTTGGATTTCCATAGCTATCAACAGATGTCTGTATTGTCCGCTGTACATATTTTTGGACTTCCATAGCTATCAACAGATGTCTGTATTGTCCGCTGTACATAGTTTTGGTCTTCAGTAGCTATCAACAGATGTCTGTATTGTCCGATGTACATATTTTTGGACTTCCATAGCTATCAATAGATGTCTTAAGTGTCCGTTGTACAGAGCTTTCGACTTACATACCTATTAATGGATGACTGTATTATCCGCTGTACAGAGTTTCGGACTTTCATAGCTATCAAAAGATGTTTTAATTGTCCATTGTATCAAAATATGTCGTTATTGTATGTTGTACAGGCCTTTGGATCTCCATAGCTATCACAACAAATTTTCGTTACTGTATGTTGTATGGGACTTCAATAGCTATCAACAGATGTTTTTTGTCCGTTGTACAGAACTTTGGATTTCCATAGCAATCAATATATATCGTGAGTGTATGTTGTACACAGCTTTTGACTTCAATGAATGTGTATAGATGTCGTTATTGTCCGTTGTACAGAACAATGGATTATTATTGCTATCAATAGATGTCTGTATTGTCCGTTGTACATAACTTTGGAATACTATAGCTATAAATAAATGTCTGTATTGTTCGTTCTACAAAGCTGTGGACTTTCATAGCTATCAAAAGATGTCTTTATTGTCCGTGTACAGAACTTTTGATTTCCATAGCTTTCAAAATATGTCGTTGTTGTCCTTTAGACAGAACTTTTGACTTCCATAGCTATAAATAATTAATGACTTTATTGTCCGTTCTACAGAGCTTTAGACTTCCATAGCTACCAATAGATGTCTTTAGTGTCCATTGTTCAAAGCTTTATACTTCTATAGCTATCAATATACGAGTATGTCCTTAGTGTCCATTGTTCAAAGCTTTAGACTTACATAGCTATCAATATACGAGTATGTCTTTAGTGTCCATTGTTCAAAGCTTTAGACTTACATAGCTATCAATATACGAGTATTGTTTAGTGTCCGTTGTTCAGAGCGTTAGACTTTCATAGCTATCAATATACGAGTATTGTTTAGTGTCTGTTGTTCAGAGCGTTAGACTTCCATAGCTATCAATATACGAGTATGTCTTTAGTGTCCATTGTTCAGAGCGTTAGACTTACATAGCTATCAATATACGAGTATTGTTTAGTGTCCGTTGTTCAAAGCTTTAGACTTACATAGCTATCAATGTACGAGTATTGTTTAGTGTCCGTTGTTCAGAGCGTTAGACTTCCATAGCTATCAATATACGAGTATTGTTCAATGTCCATGTTCAGAGCGTTAGACTTCCATAGCTATCAATATACGAGTATGTCTTTAGTATCCATTGTTCAGAGCGTTAGACTTCCAAGGCTATCAATATACGAGTATGTCTTTAGTGTCCATTGTACAGAGCGTTAGACTTACATAGCTATCAATGTACGAGTATTGTTTAGTGTCCGTTGTTCAGAGCGTTAGACTTCCATAGCTATCAATATACGAGTATTGTTTAGTGTCCATGTTCAGAGCGTTAGACTTCCATAGCTATCAATATACGAGTATGTCTTTAGTGTCCATTGTTCAGAGCGTTAGACTTCCAAAGCTATCAATATACGAGTATGTCTTTAGTGTCCATTGTACAGAGCGTTAGACTTACATAGCTATCAATATACGAGTATTGTTTAGTGTCCATTGTTCAGAGCGTTAGACTTACATAGCTATCAATATACGAGTATTGTTTAGTGTCCGTTGTTCAGAGCGTTAGACTTCCATAGCTATCAATATACGAGTATTGTTTAGTGTCAATTGTTAAAAGCTTTAGACTTACATAGCTATCAATATACGAGTATTGTTTAGTGTCCGTTGTTCAAAGCTTTACACTTACATAGCTATCAATATACGAGCATTGTTTAGTGTCCGTTGTTCAAAGCTTTAGACTTACATAGCTATCAATATACGAGTATTGTTTAGTGTCCGTTGTTCAAAGCTTTAGACTTACATAGCTATCAATACATGTCTTTATTGTCCTTTGTTCAGAGCGTTAGACTTCCATAGCTATCAATATACGAGTATTGTTTAGTGTCCATTGTTCAGAGCGTTAGACTTCCATAGCTATCAATATACGAGTATTGTTTAGTGTCCGTTGTTCAGAGCGTTAGACTTCCATAGCTATCAATATACGAGTATTGTTTAGTGTCCGTTGTTCAAAGCGTTAGACTTACATAGCTATCAATATACGAGTATTATTTAGTGTCCGTTGTTCAAAGCTTTAGACTTACATAGCTATCAATACATGTCTTTATTGTCCTTTGTTCAGAGCGTTAGACTTCCATAGCTACCAATACATGTATGTATTGTCCTTTGTTCAGAGCTTTAGACTTCCATAGCTATCAATATACGAGTATTGCTTAGTGTCCATTGTTCAGAGCGTTAGACTTCCATAACTATCAATAGATGTCTTTATTGTCCGTTGTCCAAAGCTTTAGACTTACATAGCTATCAATACATGTCTTTATTGTCCTTTGTTCAGAGCGTTAGACTTCCATAGCTATCAATATATGTCTTTATTGTCCGTTGTTCAAAGCTTTAGATTTACATAGCTATCAATACATGTCTTTATTGTCCTTTGTTCAGAGAGTTAGACTTACATAGCTATCAATATACGAGTATGTCTTTAGTGTCAATTGTTCAGAGCTTTAGACTTCCATAGCTATCAATACATGTATTTATTGTCCATTGTTCAGAGCGTTAGACTTCCATAGCTATCAATGGAACATCAATAAGACCTGCTAATAAGGTTATTTTATTTGTTTGTATGTTTTAACTTCAATTTTAACATTGTTTCAGTTATATCAAGACATTTCCTTGGCAAGTTACCAGTATAACTAGTCTGTTTATCCTGACATCTGACACCTGACACATGCACGCCAGTCGTGAAGCTATTTGGTATGACCCGGTCGGTGATCGAACCCTCAACCTCCCGGTCACATGAAGTGACATGAAGGATGATAAGTGTCTAAATTGAGTTTAAAAGCTGTCGTTTTGTTTTTGTCATTGCGGCACTTTGATGCTATACCCTTTCATACACGCAGCAAAGTAACAGAAAACCTCGAAAGCATGTAGGCAAACTATAGAACATTCCTTTTAAATGAAGGTATGATTATTGAATAGAGATGAAAAATATTCTAGCAAAAGAACGAATTGCTTGTTTGTAAGCAATTTCTCTTTTTTGCAAAACGTTTTTTAAAAAGCCGTCTGCTATAGATCCGTCAAAATTCGTCTGCATATCAGTAAGGGTTAAATATTTATTAATGCTATCTATGCAAACAAATAGTGTGAAAGAGTGATAGATTAACGTTTCCACTCAATAAAAAAAACTCCGCTTCAATACACTTGAATGTTCCCGCCCATGGAAAAAAGCATACGTTGGCATTTCTGAACAGTGTAGGTTCAGATCAGCAGGCCCAGCTCAATCTTATCAAAATGTATACAAGTCGACATTAGCTTCTTACAACATCATGCAAGTAATATATGAACCGTGTAGATCCTGATAGTCTGTGTGTATACAAGTCGACATTAGCTTCTTACAAGCTCATGCAAGTAATATGCGAACAGTGTAGATCCTGATCAGTCTGTGTGTATACAAGTCGAGATTAGCTTCTTACAACATCATGCAAGTAATATATGAACCGTGAAGGTCCTGATCAGTCTGTGTGTATACAAGTCGACATTAGCTTCTTACAAGCTCATGCAAGTAATATGCGAACAGTGTAGATCCTGATCAGTCTGTGTGTATACAAGTCGACATTAGCTTCTTACAAGCTCATGCAAGTAATATATGAACCTTGTATATCCTGATCAGTCTGTGTGTATACAAGTCGACATTAGCTTCTTACAACATCATGCAAGTAATATATGAACCTTGAAGGTCCTGATCAGTCTGTGTGTATACAAGTCGACATTAGCTTCTTACAACATCATGCAAGTAATATATGAACCTTGTAGATCCTGATCAGTCTGTGTGTATACAAGTCGACATTAGCTTCTTACAACATCATGCAAGTAATATATGAACCTTGTAGATCCTGATCAGTCTGTGTGTATACAAGTCGACATTAGCTTCTTACAACATCATGCAAGTAATATATGAACAGTGTAGATCCTGATCAGTCTGTATGTATACAAGTCGACATTAGCTTCTTACAAGCGCATGCAAGTAATATATGAACCTTGTAGATCCTGATCAGTCTGTATGTATACAAGTCGACATTAGCTTCTTACAAGCTCATGCAAGTAATATATGAACCGTGTAGATCCTGATAGTCTGTGTGTATACAAGTCGACATTAGCTTCTTACAAGCTCATGCAAGTACCGTGTGAACAGTGTAGATCCTGATCAGTCTGTGTGTATACAAGTCGACATTAGCTTCTTACAAGCTCATGCAAGTAATATGTGAACCGTGTATATCCTGATCAGTCTGTGCGTATGCACATGCTGCTCTGAATCTAAACTGTTCACAATAGCCACGTTATATCTTTCCCAAAGGACGCACTCACTTAAGGTGATGCTGAAAATGGATAGGAAACCGCCATGATCTTAGCGTTGGGCCGAAGCTCAGTCAAGCTCGAAATGTCAGCCTTTACATAACAACATTGGAAGATGAGCAGGAGTATATTTCGATACACTCTTTTAATAAATCTTGCTGCAAATAGTCTTTGATTTATGCTGATAATAGAAGCATTATTATGCATGAATGATCGTGGTATTTGTTTAAAATCTATATATCACGCCGACGATTATCTACGGGGATTTTGCCAATTAAAAACTGATCGCGTCTGGTTGGCTGTCCGGTTAGGTATATCTGTATTTGTATTGGTACTAACGCCGCTTTCAACATTATTTCAGTAATATCACGGCGACAGAACATAAATTCATGATCCCAGGATGATGAAACAATATAATGCTTGGACATCCCCTCTTTGAAATCATTTAAGTTTAACTTACACTAAAATAAGATCAGTATGGTTATACTTGTTTTACTTAAATGTACATTACAGTATGGTTATACTTGTTTTACTTAAAGGTACATTACGGTATGGTTAAACTTGTTTCACTTAAAGGTACATTAAATTATTGTTATACTTGTTTTACTTAAAGGTACATTACAGTATGGTTATACCTGTTACACTTAAAGGTACATTACAGTATGATTATACTTGTTTCACTTAAAGGTACATTACGGTATGGTTACACTTGTTTCACTTAAATAAACATTACAGTTTGGTAAGACTTGTTTCACTTAAAGGTACAGTACAGTTTGGTTATACTTGTTTCACTTAAAGGTAGAGTATATTATGGTTATACGTGTTTCACTTAAAGGTACAGTACAGTATGGTTAGGCTGGTTTCACTTAAAGGTACTTTAAAGTATGGTTACTCTTGTTTTCCTTAAAGGTACATAACAGTATAGTTATACTTGTTTCACTTAAAGGTACATTACAGTTAGGTCATACTTGTTTCACTTAAAGGTACATTAACGTATGGTTAGAATTGTTTCACTTAAAGTTACATTACAGTATGGTTATACTTGTTTCACTTAAAGGTAAATTACAAGTATGGTTATAATTGTTTCAATAAAAGGTACATTACAATGTGCTTATACGTGTTTCACTTAAAGGTACATTACAGTTTCGTTACACTTATTTCATTTAAAGGTACATTACAATATGGTTAGACTTGTTACACTTAAAGGTAAATTACAAGTACGGTTATACTTGTTTCAATTAAAGGTACATTACAGTTAGGTTATACTTGTTTCACTTAAAGGTACATTAACGTATGGTTACTCTTGTTTCACTTAAAGTTACATTACAGTATGGTAACTCTTGTTTCACTCAAAGGTACATTAAAGTATGGTGACACTTGTTTCACTTAAAGTTACATTACAGTATGGGAACTCTTGTTTCACTTAAAGAAACATTTTAGTATGGTTATACTTGTTTCACTTAAAGGTACAGTACAGTATGGTTATACTTGTTCCACTTAAATGTAAAGTACAGTATGGTTATACATGTTTCACTTAAAGGTACAGTACAGTATGGTTAGGCTTGTTTCACTCATGGTCACTCTTGTTTCACTTAAAAGTACATATCAGTATGGTTATACTTGTTTCACTTAAAGGTAAATTACAAGTATGGTTATAATTGTTTCAAATAAAGGTACATTACAGTATGGTTATACTTGTTTCACTTAAAGGTAAATTACAAGTATGGTTATAATTGTTTATATACGTGTTTCACTTAAAGGCACATTACAGTTTCGTTACACTTATTTCATTTAAAGGTACATTACAATATGGTTAGACTTGTTTCACTTAAAAGTACATATCAGTATGGTTATACTTGTTTCACTTAAAGGTAAATTACAAGTATGGTTATACTTGTTTCAATTAAAGGTACATTACAGTATGGTTATACGTGTTTCACTTAAAGGTACAGTACAGTATGATTAGGCCTGTTTCACTTAAAGGTACTTTAGTGTATGGTTACTCGTGTTTCACTTAAAGGTACATTACAGTATGGTTATACTTCTTTCACTTAAAGGTACATTACAGCTCCGTTACACTTATTTCATTTAAAGGTACTTTAACGTATGGTTAGACTTGTTTTACTTAAAAGTACATTAACGTATGGTTAGACTTGTTTTACTTAAAGGTTCATTACAGTAGGGTTACACTTGTTTCACTTAAAGCAACATTACAGTATGGTTTACTTATTTCCCTTAAAGTTACATTACAGTATGGTTATACTTGTTTCACTTAAAGGTAAACTACAAGTATGGTTATAATTGTTTCAATTAAAGGTACATTACAATGTGCTTATACGTGTTTCACTTAAAGGTACATTACAGTTTCGTTACACTTATTTCATTTAACAAGTCATAACCTGATTCAGTGTTAATTTATATAGTTATTGGAAAGAGTTTCCTGTGGAGATAGTAAGACCCAAAACATTGAAATATGAAAGATAAAGGTGTTAGAAATTTACAACACGAGTATACTGCAAAAACACCATTTTTATTTGTTTGGAACAAACAAATTTAGAGAGCTATAATTCTGAAGCCATACGTCTTATGGAGAATTTCCTAAATTTCATACGCGTGAAAGTAGTACTCAATACTTGCTCTTACTTTTCAAATTTATCACGATTTTTGAAATAATGATATATTTATATCGTCTTAGTTTTCTTATGTGGTTCTTATATTCAAAGAGGAGAATTTGGAAATCAAATGAAACATTGTATTTTAAAACATGAACGCGGAGAGATTTATAAATCTCAGTGAGTGAACTGCTACAGGGAGAACTATTTCCGATTTAAGCTCCAGATACGGTATTTGAATTTTCAATCACGCATTGAAAATGTAGATAAAAACAGAATGTAAAATATTTTCTTTGTGCCTTGTCGGCCATATAAATATAGTATAAAGAATTAAAAAAACAAATATGTGCGTCATAAAATGCATTTAAAACGAGAGTAACACATTTGCAGAGAAATCGTGATCGTCGAATTCTATTTATAAATACAACGGTATGGGGGGAGGGTCTAAAGTGCGGACGCGATCTGCGGACAAATACATTATAGAGGGAAAATGCGGACAAATGCAATATAGAGGGAAAATGCGAACGCTATAGAATATAGAGCAAATCTGCGGACGCTATGATTTGTTGTAAAAAATGTTTAATTAAAGATGGGCAAATGTGTATAATTTGTTACATATGATCATAGCCGGGGTTTCTTTGTAAATATATAATGTGTTTGATTGCTTTTATCAGTGATATAGATTAAACCAAAAATGGAGATCATGCTGAAATGGTATCTCTTTGTAAAGTGTTTTAACGACTGTTCTCTTTATATCATATCTATAGATATCAATAACGAGAATTGATGGATTGATTTTCCGACAAGTAAATGTCTTTTGACGCATCTGCAGCGGACGAAATTTGAAAACATTGTAAGAATAGAATAGGTTGCTAGCCATAGGTTTTGCTTCAATTATATCCTCTCCTTTACAATCGATTGAAGGGTCATGGGTTCTAGTTATTGTTTGGCCTCTTCATTTTCTACTTTGTAACTTTCAACAGTTTTCCATGTGCCATACTACGAGGCAAATGATCCATGCAACATTCTATTCTGTAGGGTACTTGGAAGGGGCAGAACAATTTAAATAACAAATAAACAATAAGTATATATATATATACAACACTTTTAATCTTAATTTGTTTCTTGTAATTATATGTATATATATACAACAATAATACTAATCTATAACCAATAAGTTAAATGTTTTTTTCTTGCTGTGTAAATAGTAAAAAGCAACATATATTAAAAACATTGTGGGAAAGGAGAATTTGCTTATTTTAACAATTTCTTAATTCCCATAACCTTTCTTTACCGTCGTATAAACCAAATTTGTATTGAGGGCTGTTATAAGTAAAAAACTTAAATGTTGCCAATTTAATCACATATCTTATCATTATAATAGCCAAATAATTAACAAAAGTTACAATTAAAGTCCGCATCTGTTGTCGAAATATCCACAGGTGCATTAACATCATATTTGTGAAACCAATTTGTGCATATATCATATTGTACCATGACGGTATCGACACATTCCGGCAAGTTACAAATACATAAATGTATATGATAGGTTTATTGGGAAAAAGGGTTACATTTATAATTTGTTTGGAATGACACTCGTACACAATGGGAATTAACAGTGTATGGTCACGCATCCTTAATTGATTTGGCAAGCTTAAACACCCTTTAAAGGAAACAGCGGCCAGGTTAGGTGTATACTGTAGAGTAAAAAGCGGACGGCACAGGTATTGGTTTTCTCTGGAGCATTAAATCCTTTTATAATGCAAATGAATTCAAAAGCTTCTGAAGTCTGCAGCATGTTTCTTTTAAAGTGCTCATATAAATATTAGTACTGCCTTTTTCTACAATGTTTTCTACATGATTTCAATTACTCTTTCATTTGGATAGATGTTTCTTTCTTAGCTAACCTGAGCACGAAGTGCTGAAAGTTAGTTATTGTGATCTCCTTTTGTCCGGCGTCTGTCGCCCGTCAACATCTTCTCCTCAGTAACGAGTGGGTCAATTGGGATGAAACTTCACAGAAAGCATCCTCTCATTGACCTCACCAGAATTCCTTCAAATGTTTGTGATTCATGCAGAATTATGGTTTCCATGGCAACGAAAATAAAAACTTTAAAATTCTTCTTCTACCAAACTGGTTGGCAGATTTTCAAATTATTTTAAAGAAGTGTTCCTTGGCCGCCAGGGAGCGGGGCTTTTTTGCCTTATATGGCTATAGTGCAAACTCAACAAAAATCTTCTCCTCCAAAAGTGTCAAGCCGATTTTCAAATAATTTTGTAGAAAGGTTCCTAGGGTGACCCTCTATCAGATTCCTTCCAGCCAAGTTGATTGGTCGAAAAACATGGCCGCCAGCGGGCGGGGCTTTTTTGCCTAATATGGCTAAAGTAAAAACTTGAAAAATCTTCTCCTCCGAAGGTGTTTGGCCAATTTTCAATTCTTTTTGTAGAAATGTTCAATGGGAGACCATCTATCAGATTCCTCCAAGCCATGTTGATTGGTCGAAAAACATGGCCGCCAGGGGGCAGGGCTATTTGGCCTTATATGGCTATAGTGAAAACTTGAAAAATCTCTTGTTAAACAGGAAGCTTTTGAGTAAGATTTTAGAAAACGTTTGGTCAATTGTGATTTTTTTTGTAACAAAAATTGGTAAATACTTAGATGAGTGAGTCGGGGCCATAATGGTTATCCATTTGTTTTACATGTCTTTTGAAACTTGGAAATTAAATATAATATTCACATGTATGTCTCATGATTTATTTTTATAGACAACTAAAATGGCATTTAATTTTAACGGATGCGTCATTTATTCTTTTACCCGAAGTTGTAATATTTATAAACAATGCATAGCTTATAAATCACACATCTATGCAAAGGCAAATGTTTGAACAGTTTTATGTACCCAAACAAATTCAGTGCCTTCAGCGCTTTGATTTTATATTGTTTCATCAAAATGTCGAACGAGCAAACGACCTTTTTTCGTTTCCTGTTAAAGCAATTAAATCACATAGAAAAGCGAATGAAGCAGATAAGGAAACGAGAAGATAACCATAGTATATGATATGCTTGCTTGAATACAACGGGTAAGCAGAAGTGTTAATAAAACACGGTGACATAATAACGTCGAGATATAGGGTCTTCTGGAGTTCAGCGTAATATATAGGATGAAAGGAACCAAATTACATTTAGCGTACCTTTTTTTGGTTCCCGGTTTGAGAACTATTGAAATAATAAAGCATATGAGGCAGGTAACCACTTTAGTAGAATGGTTCTCTATTTTACTGTTTAGACTAGATACAGTATGAATTTCGCTAAATTAAAAATATACATAGATTAAATTAATATACCGGCCTTTGTCTTTTTTTCTAATTTGTAAAAGTCACACTTGTATATAGATGTTTTAAAAGTCATTTAACTTAAATTGATATACTTAGTAAGGACAAAGAGAAATCCCAATATGTGGTCACACCTAAAAATCTCTTTGTGCTAAATTTCAAAGCATTCCTACAGGAAGCCTCCTACTGGCGGTTTTCGACAATACAATACAATACAATATACTTTATTGCATACAAATTACATTTTTGTTATTGAAAATTTAAAACACGCTAAAGGGGTAAAACTCACTAAAAGACATTGCTGGAAAAGGAGACATTGATAACAATGAGCAATATATTCCTATGTTCATAATGCTTTCAATTGTGGTCTGTTATAGATGCGCCAAAATGCATCTGCATGTGTGAACATGTTAACATCATTGATGCTTTGTATGTTACTGAAAGAGGGAATACTCACGTATACCTGTTTGTCGCGGTTCAAACACCGTCTACCAAACTGTTATTTAGGTGCGGAGAGTACTGTACATCTTTGTTTCATTTTAGACGAAGGACTCTGAGGAGAACGGTAAGTCATTTTCTTCTTCTACTTCTACTACTTCTTCTACTACTATTACCACCACTACTACTAAAACTACTACTACTACTACTACTACTACTACTACTACTACTACTACTACTACTACTACTACTACTACTACTACTACTACTACTACTACTACTACTACTACTACTACTACTACTACTACTACTATAACTACTACTACTACTACTACTACTACTACTTCAACTACTACTTCTTCTACTACTACTACTTCTACTACTACTACTACTACTACTACTACTACTACTACTACTACTACTACTACTACTACTACTACTACTACAACTACTACAAGTACTACTACTACTACTACTACTACTACTACTACTACTACTTCTACTACTACTACTACAACTACTACTTCTACAACTATTACTCCTATTACCACCACTACTACTACTACTACAACTACTACAACTACTACTACTACTACTACTACTACTACTACTACTACTACTATAACTACTACTACTACTACTACTACAACGATTTCTCCTATTACAACTATTACTCCTATTACAACTACTACTACTACTACTACTACTATTACTACTACTACTACTACAACTACCACTACTACTACTACTTTTACTTCTACTTCTACTTCTACTACTACTACTACTACTACAACTACCACTACTACTACTTCTTCTACTTCTACTACTACTATTTCTCTCCACGGTGCTAAGTGTTGCGGACGGCTATACTGGCTTAAGGATAAGCTTCAAATCAGCACTGATAATTTACACAGGAAAATGACTGAAATACTGTTTTGGGCAATGTATCATTTCCCCAAAACAGTTGTAAACGTCATCTGTTTCATCGAAGGAGTTATATGTGACAGACAGATATACATGTTGAAATTGCTATTAAACTGCCGCCGTTAGTTACAGGTTTGATACAAAGATTTACGTCTGAAAGAAAGCCATCATGCATGTACATCTTTTATATAATTATATAGTTTAGTTTATTTATTCAACGAACCATGTGGCAACAAGTTGCATGTTACACAAATACAAACATTAAACATACAAGACATTACACGTGGAACATGGTAAAACGTCATCTTCTTAAAACATGCCTCCTCACCCCCCCCCCCCCCCCCCCCGTTAATCAAGGTACGCCACTGGCTACTACCACTACTACTACTACTACTACTACTACTACTACTACTACTACTACTACTACTACTACTACTCCTACTACTACAACTTCTTTTACTGCTACCACTTCTACTCCTACTTCTGATTTCACTACAATTTATAATATACTTACATGTGTATACGGTATCAGCTAGACTGATTTTGTTACACTGATTGATGAGAAATATACACAAATAAAGGTACAGTGAACACAGTGATTGTACACAATTAAAATGGATATAGAACCAGGGACGTAGATAAGAGGGATACGTAACTAAGTTGTATACTAAAATATCACCCGTCCCAACATGTGTAGCATGTAAAACTCAACAAGTATTGAAGATTTGAAAATAACAAAGACATTTTCTGGAAGTTGAAACATTTTTCTATCGTAATTGATAAACAAATTTTAATACACTACATGTTTTGATAATATGTTATCCTTATGAAAAATGTCTGTTAATTTTTGGAACCAAATTAATAACATTCAGAAATCACAATACCTGTGTCTTTTAAACCAGTCATTCTTCAAAGAAATTCCAATTGTTTGATGTATCTCTAACTTTAGTTGAAATGTTAAGCTTTCAGAATATGTATGTTTTGTTTATGTACCAAATGTGACTTCAAAGTTTTTTTTGCTACAAAATGTGACAATTTAGACAATTTTATTTCTCCATGTGATATTTTAACCAGATAACAGGTGTACACATGTAGTTGCTTATCCCTCTTATCTACGTCCCTGATAGAACATAGTGATTGTTCACAAATAAAGGGACATAGAACATAGTGATTTTACAAAATTACAGGGACAGAGAACATAGTGATTATACACAAATAAAGGGACAGAGAACATAGTGATTGTACACAAATAAAGGGACAGAGAATATAGTGATTGTACACAAATAAAGGGACAGAGAACATAGGGAGTGTACATAGATAAAGGGACAGAGAAAATAGTGAGTGTACACACATAACTCGACAAAGAATTTAGTGGTTGTACACAAATAAAGGGACAGAGAACATATTGAGTGTACACACATAAATGGACAGAGAACAAAGTAATTGTACACAAATAAAGGGACAGAAAACGATGTGATTGTACACAAATAAAGGGACACAGAACATAGTGAGTGTACACAAATAAAAGGAACAGAGAACATAGTTAGTGTACACAAACAAAGGGAATGAGAACATAGTGATTGTACACAAATAAAGGGACAGCGAACATAGTGATTGTACACAAACAAAGGGACATAAAACATAGTGAGTGTACACAAATAAAGGGACATAGTACACAGTAAGTTCATAAATAGAGGCACACACATGAAGGCAATGAGAACATAGTTAATGTAAAATAGAATATACTAGGAATTCATAATCAAACCTTAATTGAACAATTTAAGCTGAAACACTCTTCGTCCAAACCTATCTTAGTGATCTAGTATTTTTATCTGTTTATTTTGTACAGGAATTTAAAGACAGTTGATGCTTTCATCTGCTATATTAAATAAGATTTCTTTTAAAATAGAAAAGTAAATAAATACATAAATATTTACATTTATTCAGAATAAGATCGTCTTCTATATCGCGAGAGAGACTTAAAACGTTTCGGCGTAACACACGACATTTCTTATATTTACTTAAAACAATATTTTGTACAAATCGCATTGGCGATATTTAATACATTTCGTATTGATCGAAGTCGATTTAACGTCTTTAAAAATGGTCAAACGGCTTAAGGCATCTCTATTCATACTTGCCGCCCTACTCTGTGTATATTTCGTCATCAAAATGAGATCAAGTGGGTCAACAAATGCACAGGGCGGTCTCCAGCTAAATTTAAATCTACCTTTCATTAGTAACTCATCACTGAAAACGTTTCTTAAAATGAGTCAAGAGGACGCTTGGGAACTTCAAAATCAAACAGGCAATTTCGTAGAAGAAATGAGCAAGAAATACGGTGGCATCCTTCCTTCTGACGTCATTTCCATTGACACAACATTGACCGTGCAAGAGGAGCGCCGATTGGCTATATGTGTCAAAAATGGACCACGTGACCGAACACAGAATGGTTCCACTTTCTGGGGTAAAGCTGAACATATTCGGCGCACGCATCATACCTACTATAGAAACAGCGCTGTCCTTATTGAAGTGGGAGGTAACCGTTTTTATTTTGAACCAAGTCATTTAATCTTTTCCCATCTGAAGACGCATTTGGACACATCTGCAGCAGACAAGCTTAGAAAACATTGTTGCAAAAGGATAATTTGCGTAATGAGCATTTTTTTCCTGTTGCCACAATGTTTTCAACACTATTCTGTAATAATACCTTCATTTATAAAGATATTTCATACTTATGCCTACATGTCGCCTGCTGCATTGGGAAATTGTTAAGTAATATCGTTATTTATTTTATTTGAAATGTCTTTTATCCTTCAATCTCGCGAGTTAAGAATGGTGAATGGTTTACACCATTTTAAGTCCTCCCATAATACAAAAGTGTAACTCTTAGAAAAATAAAATATCTAATTAAGTATGCTGTTCTTGACTTTTAAGCCGCCACGGTGGTGTAGTGGTACAGCATCCGCCTCGGGTGCTAGAGGTCGCAGGATCAATCCTCGGCCGGGTCATTCCATAGACTACAAAATAATATTAATGGCCGCCCTCTTTGTCTTTCTTGGTTGCGGGGCTAGCATTACGACTGACTGGCTGGTGTCAGAGTAAATGGACCAGTTGTTTTGGTTTTCTTAACTGAACAAAGTGTTGAAATCTGCATAAAACACCAACAACACTCACAATCTTGAATTTTAAAACCAACCGAAAAGGGAACGTTGGTAGATTTACGAACAACACAAACTCAGATTAGCATTATTATCGGTGTAAACCGATCTGGATCTACCCAGTTCACCACCCAATCAAGCAAGTATCGTTATAACTAACTTATGAATAATTACAAACAATAATAAAGTGACTCACGAGTAGGCAATATAATCGGAATCGAGATAAGTAATCCCTGTTTCAACACACACATCTATAGCGGGTGACCTTGAGAACAGCAAGGCAACATTAGATAACATTGCTATAATGAAAGTATGGTTATTGAACATACCTGAACACATTGTGTGACAAAGGGCGTATAGATCATTATCGGCAATTTCTCCGTTTGTGACAATGTTTTCCAAGTTTCAAAAATGAAATGTTATCCTGTCATCGCCATTCGGGTCACCGAACCCTATACACAAATTGATATGTACATACATACATCTATAGCACATATGTTTGATTGGGTAAGGGATATCACAAAATCAAATTAACAAATGTACAAATAAACCAATATGCGCCATATAATAACACCACGCCTCATACCGAGTGTTGTATCAGTTCTATACAACAAAACATGTGATATGCTAACAGAGGACTAGATAAAGAGGAGTAAATGGTTCTTTCTTATATATCTCTCTTAGAACTAATTGAAAACCTATGTTTTGGGTACTCAAAATAATCGTTCCTTATCTAGAGCTCTGTACTCATCTTTAATCTCATTGAAATCAGACCAAAGAATCTCGTTTTGCGTATATTGGGTCTGACGATAACGTCACAAAGGTTTTCTCAAATTGACCCCATACATTTAAATAGTCATATTATATTGATATCTTACGATTTTGTAGGCAGCAATATGATTGTTTTTTTCGTGCAAACGTCATTCTATGACGACCTGTAATAGGCAGTCATCGGATCTATAGGAGCATTTGCTACTGCAGCGAACTTTTGGTCTGGACTTAATGAAATTTACTACAATTTTAGCAGGCGAACATGTGATCATTATACAATCCATGTTTAAATTATTTCCAATGTTTTCAAAAGTCATGAAAAATGCGTCTGCATGTTTGAAAGAAGTATGCAACTGCGCAAAGTCAGTATTGTTGTGGCTAAGTTGATTGTGTATTTATTCAGGTAACCAAGGTAACGATGCTGGTGAGTTCGTGCGTCTATACAATCCCCGATTCATCATTCTGGAACCACTAGAACATTACGCCGATATGTTAAAGAAAAAGTTTGAAAACAACACAAGGTATTCTTCTAATGAGCCACGACCACCTCTTAGGTGTAGTGGGAGAGAGTCCGCCACCGTTGTTAGAGGTCGCGGGTTCGATCCTCCACCGTGTCAAACCGAAGACTTTATAAATGGTAGCAATGACTCTATTTCCTTGGTGCCTAGGATTTTGGGGTTGGCATAACGACGCACTCGATGGTTTCAGGATAAATGGACCAGTAGTGCTGGTAACCTACCCAGGAAACGCCGTTCAATAACGCAAACATTGTTGAAAGCGACGTTTAACACCATGCAAACAAAAACAAACAATTATAACAAGCCGTAACAGGTGATAAGGGGTCTTTCTACATCTGCGTTCAGTAGAGACTCAGATGAGACTCAGATGCGTCTAAACATACAACTATAGTCTCGTCAAGGCTCTCGCTGTCCGCCTACATGCGATATAGTCCTAGATATATCGTCTTAATATCCCCATAGAGTTATCCCCAGTCATCTTAACCCTTTCCCTCATATAGACGCTTTCTGACGCATCAGTAGCAGACGGATTTTTGAAAACATAGTGACAAAAGAAGAAATTGCTCAAAACGAGTAATTTCTCCTTTTGCAATAATGTTTTACACTTTTAGTCATAGGTTATCCATTCAATTATAGAGATTGTTTCCATTATTTGACAAAATATGTTCAAAGTCGTCTGCTGCAGAATTGTCGTATGAGGGATAGGGTTAAAGTAGTAATGCCAAACTGGGATGTCACGTGACTCCTTAAGGTATATGCATACCTTCAAATAAGAAGAGTATTTGGCATACCCAAACGATTTTATCACCCTGAAATCTCTATGTTGTGGGAACTCAAAAGAATCGTCACAGTGAACCGACAAAGGGTTTAGTGGAGTCAAGAGTGATATTGGTGGGAAATAACCAGTTTACTTCTCCTTATCTTGTCCTCTACATATATCTTCTCAATGAAACGTTTGTTTTGAGTACCAACAACATAGGGTTTAGTGGAGTCATAAGAGTGATATTGGTGGGAAAAAACTAGTTTATTTCTCTTTATCTTCTACTCTGAATATATCTTCTCAATGAAACGTTTGTTTTGAGTACCTACAACATAGGGTTTAGTGGAGTCATAAGAGCGATATTGTTGGGAAAAAACCAGTTTACTCCTCTTTATCTAGTCCTGAATATATCTTCTCAATGAAACAATTGTTTTGAGTACCTACAGCATTGGGTTAAGTGGAGACATAAGAGCGATATTGTTGGGAAAAAAACAGTTTACTCCTCCTTATCTAGTCCCCTACATATTTATTTTCATCACATTTAAACTGTTCGTCATCTTTCTCTCCATTTGTTTCATAATAGAAGTCTTACATTTTATTAAAATACATGATAATAAACTCATTTGAGCCGTTTCACGAGAAAACCAATATTGTTGACTCTGCGTTATGTATCGACCCAGTCATATCCGGGCCGACACATTATGTCTCAGGGGTATAGAGTGTCTGTCCGGGTTAGCCTGCGCGGCATGCTTATGCTGATCCGGTTCGACACTTTACCCATAATGTTGGTTTTTTCGTGTAACGGCACATTTGTAGAATGGTCGGGGTCAGGTCACTGTGTTCGAGTAATACATAAGAGGTTGTGTTCACTATATCTTTGGGAGATAGAGGATACGCTATAAAAGTCATTGTTTTTATTCCTGCGGAGAGCGGGCTTTTTCTTTAGTGGTGATTTCGCACAAAATGTCTTGATTTCGATTGATTTGGGTTAAACGCCTTTTTCAACAATGATTTAGTTATATGTCGGCGACAAGTTCACATACCAATGTGTGTCTAGGCTTTCTCACACCAGTTCTCCAGACAACACTATTTCCAATGAACTGGCTGCTTTCCCTAATAGACTTTCAGTCGATTGGCTGATGACAAATTACGCATTTTACATTGACTCCAACGTTAAAAACATTTACACAAATTATTGACCAATGAACATAAGCCTCCCCCCACCCCCCTGCACAATAAATCAATATATATTATGCCATGTGCTACGAAAACGAACACTAAACTTACCTAGGATACCAATTTATATCGAATAGCCTCGGACCAAACAGCCATTTCATTTACGAAATTATTGAACAATTGCGAGTCTTTTCAAGGTCTTATCCGTATGTATGAGGCTTTAGGCATAATTTGTCATAATTTATGTATTATGTTAAAAAACGGAACAAAGTACAAATTAAATTAGCAGCTTTAATTAAAGAAACTTTTAAAATCAGAAAACTGTGTATTGAACAAAATGAAGAAGAAGACTTTATTAATGCTTACAAACGTTAGTTGTCTAGTTATAACATGTGTATTAATATATATTGACTAGTTTTGATTGTACATGTATGTATGTATGTTGCTGTTTGTCTTCGCCATATTTCATTTTAAGTTGTTTGTAAATGGCCAAAGGCATGTTTTTATGCCGATTGCTAATTAGGTTCAATTGAGTGGAGTATGTTATGTTCGACTATAAAAGCATTTGCGAACAGTGTAGTGTATATCGACTTGCAATCATGTGCAGTTTTCTATTTTGCTTCTGATTTTATCCATATCGAGTTAAAACAAGTCCATAACCATGTACACAAACTAGAAAATGCTTTGGTAATGATTATCAGTAGGACATTTAGAATAATGTTAAACTTAGCCCCATATTATAACCGATCAACTGTTGAAAACGGCGTAAAACTCCAATCAATCAACCTTCTTTTTTTTGCAGGGTAACGGTGATAAACCTTGGTCTTGGCAAGACGAACGAAGTCGTTCTCGTGACAATAGACGGTGCTAACGCATGCGCGACGAGTAAATTCGCAACAACTTCCGGTGACGGGAAGGCCATGGTTCCCCTGTTTTTAACAAACGCCATAAAATTCCTGACGAAAATTGGTGTTGGTTTTTTTGACGTGGATCTGATCTCTTTCAATTGTGAAGGATGCGAGTACGAAGCCCTAGAGACTCTCCTAGCGTCTAGTTTGATAAGCCATTTCAACAATATTCAATTTGCAACACACAGTACTTTACCAGGACTGAAAGATGCCATTCCTCGGTACTGCAGGATACAAGAGCTTTTATCAAGAACTCACCGCCCGACTTACCAATACAAATTTACTTGGGAAAGTTGGAGACGGATAGATCTTTAACGCTATTGTTCGTACTGTTTGCATGAAACTCCAAATTGGTGAATATATAGTATTCCGCAGTACTGCAGGATGGAAGAGCTTTTATCAAGCACTCATCGCCCGACTTACCAATACAGATTTATTTGGGAGAGTTGCAGAGGGAGAGATCTTTAACGCTATTGTTCGTTCCGTTCGAATGAATTTCAAAACTTTTATTATGGCATTCCGCGTTACTGCAGGATACAAGAGCTTTTTTTTTTATTAAGGATCCATTGCCTGACTTAGCAATACAGAATTGTTTGTGAGATTAATTGTTTTTAATTGTTTGTGGGATTAATTGTTTGTGAGATGAATTGTTTGAACTGTTTGCATGCATATCATAATCAGATGGTCAATAACTAAATATAACTGTGTTATTGTTTGTTTTAGATGTAAAATTGCGAAAGTCTTTGTATAAAATGTGGTGTATTTCCAACGACATTTTACGTTTAACCCTTTCCCACATTAAGACGCTTGCAGACGACTCTGTAGCCGACGACTTTGAACACATTGTGGCAAAGGTGAAATTGCTCATGGAGCAATTTCACCATTTGCTACAATGTTTTCAACTGTTTTTAATAATTAAACTGTCATTTATGGAGATATTTTCAATGTTATCTGCTTCAAATGTGATGTATGTGGGAAGGATTTCCTCATGTGGTTATCTTATGTGTTATTGTGGAAATCATTTGTCGTAAAGTATAAAGAAAATCAATTGGAAATTGGAAATTTACTTTGATTCAAATATTTAAAAAAAAAAAATGAGTAAATTCTCTCTTTCCCACACTGTTTTAACTCTTTCCTACATACAACAAATCTGCAGCAGACAACTTTGAAAATATCAAGACAGAAATGGAAAACACAACAGAAAACATTGTTTCAAAAGGAGGAAACACCATGTTTACAAATGTCATCTGCAAGTGGGAAATGGTTGAAATAATCAGTTTAATCCTTTCCCACATACAACAAATCTGCAGCAGATGACTTTGAAAACTTCCATGCAAAAATAAAGAAATTCTACTTTTTAATGAAATTCCATTTTTGAATAGAACAGAACATAACAGATGTTTTATTGTCAACTTAAGCATAAACAGCTCATGGTTGATATTCACAAATATACATACATAAATGGTTAAGACAATCTGAAATAGTTTAGAAATAGTAATTAAATAAGTTTAAAATCAAGTTTATATGCATATGTATAAACACACATATATACACAAGCAATTATATATATATATTTACGTATACCCATACACATACTTACATATATATATATATATTTATATATTAACTTCAAAATGAAATTAATTATATCAAGAAAGAACGAAAGAAAGTGGGACTGTTACTACCCGTCTAATGAGGATGCTTTTTTTTTCAAATAGAGTTTTCTCATCTCAAAAGCCTTGAGGCAAAATGACGCCAGATTACATAAATATTTTTTTCTTTCTGCGTTTAAGAGTTCTATGAACTAGTACATACTTGAACATAGAGTTAAAACATTGTGGAATAAGGAGAAAGTACTCATCATGAGCTGTTTCTCCTTATGCTACAATGTTTTCAAATGTCATTTTCTGCAGATGTGTCCAAATGCGTCCTAATATGTGTGGGGGATAAGGATGAGTTATCAGGTTTTTGTCACCTGAGTAATTCTGTTATAACCCTTTCCCACATACCACTGAACAAATCATCAGCAGACGACTTTAAAACATCTGGGCATAATTATGGTTTATCTCCATAAGGGAACGTTTAATCATTGCAAAACATTGTGGCAAAAGGAGAAATTGCTCTTTATCACCTGCTACAGAGGCGTCAAAATGCATCTACATATTGGAAAGGGCTAACTCAATGAAACTCTATGTTGTGGATGCTGAAAAAGGAATCGCCTCAACATTATTGGGAAATATACTCCTTTTCTTAATATCTGTCTTTCAATTGTGTGTTATTTGAAATATCAGTCATGTGTCACTTAATGTGTTCTTAATTTAGGCTTGGTTTATTAAGAATATGTGTAAATGTAAATATTTTCAATGTACGATTATTTTTTAGATTACCTAGAGCCAAAGGCTCAAGGTGAGCTATTCTGATCACTTTTTGTTCGTCGTCCGTCCGTCCGTCCGTTGTCGTCCGTCGTTAACGTTTAGCTTTAAACATCATCTCCTCCTGAACCACAGGACCAATTTCATCCAAACTTCACAGGAATGTTCATGTGGTAGCCCTCTTTCAAAATTGTTCAAAGATTTAAATTTCGTTGAGAACTTTGGTTGCTGCGGCATCAGAAAGGGGGCAAAATGTCGGAACTATAAACATCTTCTCCTCTGAATCTGCATGTCAGATTCCAATATAGTTTGGTAGAAATGTTCCTTGGGTGACCATCTACAAAGCTTGTTCAAGGCTTACTGTTTGGTTGAAAAACATGGCAGTCAGGAGGAATCAGAAAAGGGGCAATATCGTCCGTCGTTAACTTTAAACATCATCTCCTCCTAAACCACAGGACAAATTTCATCCAAACTTCACAGGAATGTTCCTTTGGTGGCCCTCTTTCAAAAAATTGTTCAAAGATTTAAATTACATTGAGAACTTTGGTTGCTGTGGAATCAGAAAGGGAGCAAAATGTCAAAACTTTAAAAGTCTTCTCCTCTGAATCTGCATGTCAAATTCCAATATAGTTTAGTAGAAATGTTCCTTGGGTGACTCTTTACAAAGATTGTTCAAGACATACTGTTGGTTGAAAAACATGGCAGGCAGGAGGCATCAGCAAAGGGGCATTTGGAAATTCCATTTTTTTAAGTCCTTGTCTGATATTAAGAAAATTGAATAGGAATCTTACTTCAGTGATCCTCTACTTAATGTGTTGCAATATTGAAGCCGTATTGATTGGTTCCAAAATCATAGCAACCTCGCGTCATCACACAAGGGGTAAATTGAACGTTTAGCTACAAATAACAACTCCTACCATTCCACTCGACCAATTTCAATGTTACTTCACAGGAATGTTTCTTTGATGGTCTCCTCTTTCAAAATTGTTCAAAGACCTACATTCTGTGTAGAACTTTTGTTGCTGTGGCATCAGAAATTGAGAAAAATACCCAAACTTATAAAAACCTCCATCTCCATAATCCATTTGTCAGATTCCAAGATAATTTGGCAGAAATGTGGAGTGACTCTCTACAAAATCTGTTCAAGCCATATTGATTTCGTTGACAAACAGGGCGGCAAAGCGGCATCAGGAAAGGTGCAAAATGACACAACTTTATAATTCCATTCTTATTAAAGTTCTTGTTAGATTTCAAGATACAAATGGCTTTTACTGATAAACAATTTCTTTAACTGAATGTCCACTCCTTGCAGTTTCATTTGAACTCCTGATCACATTTTCACAGATATTTGCAGTTAAATATTTGCTTCTAATTTACTATCATTCAGGTGATCGATTTAGGACCATCTTGGCCCTCTTTTTCTTTTTTAGCTCCTGGCTGAAAGTCAATGGAGCTTATGTCATGACGAATTGTGCGTCTGTCTTTGCTTGGTCTCAAGGTTTAGGTTCAAACAAGTTCCCCCAGTAACCACTTGTCCAATTGTTATGAGACTTCACAGCAATCATCATCTCCATGTCCGCTTCACAATTCATTCAAATCATTTTGATCTGTCCAGAACTGTTGTTCCAGTGGAAGGAAAAAGGGGAGCTTTTCTCATGAAATACTGCTTCAATTTAAGTTGATTGGTCCAAAACCATGACCGCCTGAAGGCCATGCTGTGTAACCCTATACGCCTACTGTGAAAACTTTAAAAATCAACTTCTCAAAGATTATTGATAGAACTTTCAGAAATGTTCCGAGGGTGATACTGTTGGTAGGGTGATTATGGGCCTCTCGTTTTATGTTTTCTCTCGGAGGTTTATTTGGTTAATTATACTTGATTATTCATGATATTGGAAAAATAAATGTACTTGTTAAAAAGAAAAAAAGTCTTCATTCTATGTTCATATAATTGCTCCTTAGCAAATAACGAGTAACTTAACCCTTTGACAGTGGGGGAGTTGTAAAGCGCCGTTTTATGTTGGATTAATATCGAAAGCAATGTTAGAATATGCTTATCTTTAACCCTTTCCTACATTCTTTCCATATTTGAAAACTTGAACAAACTGTAGTTAAAGGAGATGAGTGTTTTTTGGACGGTACCCCTAAGGGTACTGTCTATTGTCATGTGCATTTTGAGAAATCGTACAACAGTTGGCTCCCTGACTATAAACAGAACGACAGTGTAAAGCTGGGAGCCGAAAAAGAGGGATTTTTTAACCGTCAACAAAAAAGTAGTGTCAATTATCAGGCAATAAAAAAATGCATTTTCGAAAACCTTGGTGAATCAAGATATCTGAATATTGAAAAAAGACTGTAAAAAGGAAGCATTAGTGGTTGAAAGTTGAAGTAGAACGTTTACAATATTGAGTTGAAGTTTGAATAAATATATTCATAATTAATGTATGAATATATACCAATTTCACGTGACATTTTAATATTTCTTGTTAATCAGGAAGTGGTTTCGTGGATGTTTGGTAGTATTAACAATATGCCTAACCCCCCCCCCCCCCCCCCCCCCCCCCCCCCCCCACCCCCCTAACTCTAAACGCTTCGATGAAAAACTATCTCCCAACTAATTATCTAGCCGATCGATTCATTTTACTGAAAGAAGATGGTAAGGAACGACAACTCTGCGAAGGAGAACTTGCAACTTCCGTTCAAAATGAAAGTAGAAATCTGACAAGCTGCGCTGACGATAGATTGTTATTGTTTTTGTGGAGGAAAGACACATGACGTTTTATATTGAGGAAGACTGACAGGAAAGAAATGTATGCACGCCTAAAATATTCATTTAGTCATCAATACGTAAAACGTTCGAGGTAGGTCTGTCAATTAAACTGTAATTTGGAGTGGAAAACCTTTTTATTTTTATTTTCGCCCTGTGCTGTATCGTAACCGGATATGAAAATAAGCTCACATGTATTTCATGTATACGTATGTCTGAAAATAGCCCAATTCCTGTAGACATTCGCTTGTCCGTTTTATCATCTGACATCTGTTAATTATTTAAAAAGGGTGGCATATGAAGGAAAATAAAAAATAAAAAATGAAGGACTTCGTACATATATGTAAATGATATTGTATTTTTTACGACCGTGTTAATTTTACGCTCCATGCAAGTGAAATTCGGTAAATCGGATCTAAGAAATGGCTACATGAGAACATTAAACAATTGTTAACAATACATGTATACATACATTTATAACCTGTTTAACCTATATTTAATACTGATACATTTTCTCATGCTTGTATATTATTGTAATTTATAACAAAATAAATATTCTATACTATTATTGTAAGACATTTTCTGTTCAAAACTGCCCCTGTAAAAATCATAATAATCTACTTATGCTGCAGACAATTTTTGTGCCGTCATGAACGTTACTTTTACCTACATGAAGTGAAATTCGGTCAGTATATTTCTCCATGCAAGTGAAATTCGGTAAATGAGGTTGTATTTTTTACGACGGTGTTAATTTTACGGGTCTCCTCCATGCAAGTGAAATTCGGTAAATCGGATCTAAGAAATTGCTACATAAGTTCATTTAACAATTGTTAACAAGAAGTAGGTACACTAAACATAAGTCAACCATTAGTTATACGGCAGTTTATAATACTTAATTCACTCCTTTTTAGCTAATAAGCTTGTTATAGTGGAAATTTAAAGTGAAATTCGGTGTAATTCGGTATTTAGGTGTAATTCGGTATTTCCATGCACCCTATTCAGAGACATATATATACATTATATATTTCTATTTAGGTCTCTGATATATTGTACAAGTGTATAATCTTTCTTGTATGTATACACTATTTAGGCTCATTTAAGGACTTAGGAGACAAAAGTGGTTAAGTGATGTGAAAACTGCTTTCAAACTTAAGTGTGTACAATTATTTGTATTGAATGATGATATTATGTATACAGGTTTTATTATTGAAAAGTATGAAGAAATACAATATATATTTATAAATGAATTTTCCAGATTTTGT